>JAUCMU010000039.1:17666119-17678073 GCA_032275025.1 Enteromius treurensis | reverse complement strand
AATCATTTGATGACTTCGACATTCCTGAAGGGTTTCCAGTTAAGTGTACCATATGCATCAGACGTTTAGCTAGGCTGAGACTACTAGGATGGTACTTTTCAAACGGTACACTTTTGTACCTATTAGGTTCAAATATGTACACTTTAAGCATGGAGCCTTTAGGTACAAACATGTACCTCTCGAAAAGGTACCGCCCCAGTGACAGCTTTGTACCTTTATTTCTGAGAGTGTAAATGACATCCACACAAACCTCAAGTCTTACATCTGATCTAGCAGACAAGGATTGAAGCCATTTGTTCAATCTATTATATTTCTGCACTGTCATGTTTACACTGGATATGAAATAAAGAGACTGGCATCAAACCTGGCTCAAAGCCTCCGGCTGGCGATGCCTCTTTCTCCAGAGAGAGAGTCTGATCAAATCAGAGCTTCCTGTTTTGGACGACACTGAATTCATCTCAACTCAGAATCACTCCTTTTCATATCCAGCTTTAATTATTCTTTGTCTGTATGGCAGAATTCCTCTACTGGATCCCTCCTGCCGCATTCTTCCCTTGGCTCCGGCCTGATATGGCAGGATATTCACAGTCAACAAAGGTGACAAACAAACTCATAGAGGCAGCAAAACGCTTCCCTGCGTCGAAAGATAAAGAAGCTCCAGGTTCAAACTTTTGCAAACAAACAATTCAAAGGTTCACTGAGCAGAACAATACAAAGAATCAAACACAAACATATTGCTTCAAACCGCAACAATGGAAAATCCTTATATATATAGTATACTGTATATACACACAAACAGAGTGGTGGCCCAAGGTATTAACACTAGTATTTCTACCAGCTAAAAAGGGTTTTAAGTCAATTATTCTGTCTTTTGCTGCAGTGTGTCAGTTTAAATTTCCATACATTAATGTTGCCATTATACGCACACACATACATGCATATGCATAAAAAAAAAAAAATCCCGAATGGTATTCGATTCTCGGCTAACCTGACAGAAGCTGATCAATAATCAGCTATTCCTGAATCCCAAACACAGGTTACAGTGTCAGTCCAGCTGTGAACATATGGCCGCTTTGACGAACACAACCCGCAGAGCTGATCAATGACGGAGGAAAAGTGGTGCTTGGCAAGGTTACGCCGTGAAACTGCCTTACAGAGCTGTCAAATGAGCAAAGCAGCACATAAAAAAAGAAAGGGAAGTCTGGAGTGGATGTGAAATGTTCTCCGCAGGAGGTCCGTGTCTACTGGCCTTACGAATGATTAATCTAAACTAGATCCACTGCACTAAATGATTTGCTCATCGTCTTCTTCTGAAGATGCTGGGGATCTATGACACGCCACTGCAGATCTTTTGAGATGGAATAAAGGACAGTGCTAGGTTTGAGCAGCACGTAACCCATTCTGCTTGGACACAAATAAATAAATATAAATACACTGTTAACAATTTCAAGCCATTTTCTGTAACCTCGAGTGCCGTATTAGATCTGTCAAATGCATAAAAATGCAAATGGCAATAAATGTAATATAGGCTTTATGCAATTTCTAGTGTTTGCACTTAACCCAGACTGGCAAAATCCACCACTCGGGCAGACATTAAATCAGCACTAGCCAAAGATGAATTGCCACTTACTGCTTGCCTGTTGCCAACACGACCACTTGGCAGAGAGGCTTCTGCTTGGTCCTACAGTTGAGCTTTGACATTGTCATTTAAAAAAATGTCGGGACTTGTCTTGGGACTGACTATTGCCTGAATGTAGGACTTGTAGTTTGTCTGTGTTGTTATGAAATGACTAAATTGTCACACTTTCATTCACTTTCAAAAGTCACAAAACAGACCGAAATTTACTTTAAAAATGTATAAGATTTCTTCAAGCTTCAAGGGTTGGGCGATGTCGACCAATTTGCCATCGTACGATGTCTAATGTGGCATCGTCGTCCTAAGCGGTGGTTGTTGGGGGAGTTGTTTAGCTGTAATTAAAACACCAGGCCCCGCCCCACGACTGACAAAAATAACAGTGTTCGAGCGAGCAGGTGAGAGAAAATCGAGCGCGAGTGCTTGAATTGCGCGCGGATTACATAATCAAGCGCGCGCAAGGGTTTGAAATGAGCTTGCGGGCCCCGTTTCTTCGCATGGGCATCGTTTCTTCGCAATGACATCGTCTATCGACCCAACCCTAGTACACCAACACAAACCGAATTCAGAGAGAAACAAACCAGGCTCTGAATTATTTCTAAAAATGGGCAACCTTTTTTTTAAAAGTTGCCCCTGCTTGGTCCAACTTGCATGGACAGACATGCATTTCAAAATTGCATCAGGACAAATAAAAAATGGCACACTTAGTCATTGAGGTAATTTCTTGTATCAAATGGACTTTAATGTCACAATTTAGCGTTCTCTTCTTGGTTCCTTCGCCAACTAGCTTAAAATGGCAGTTAGGAACTTCAAAACAGATAGACAACAGCTCTGAAGACTTCAGTTGGTCTTTATTCCGTTGATCAACAGGACTGCTATTATCAGTCTGAGCGGGAATCTAGGATGTGTCTGGAAAACAACAGCCATTACAAGGCATTTTCTGAGAAAAAAAAAGCATGTTTAATTTATAAATTCTAACATAAATTACTTGAAAACTGAAAATCTATTAAATGTAACTTGGACAAAAGAAATTATTTCCTAAATTCAGTTAAGTTTCAGACTTGTAGCTTGTTTGAGTGATTTTGAAATGGACTTATTAAATATCCTTATGTTGTGTTTTCTTCTTGGCTTTCACAAGCTTATACTCCTAAACTCCGAAATGTAGCTTAAATTGGCATTTGTGTACTTCAGAATAGATGTACGACAGCTCTCCATGCTTTTACTGGTCTTTACTCTGTCGATCAACATCACTGCTATCAGCAGTCTGGGCGGGAAACCAGACTGTGTCTGGAAAACAACAGCCATTAAAAGGCATTTTAGGAGAAAAAGGCATGTTTTGATTATAAATTGCAGTATGAAGTCTAAAAATCTTGGGCTAAAATGCCACTATGTACATACCTACACAAACCAAACTGAGGGAGAAACACACCAGGCTCTAATTCACTTCTAAAAATGGGGCGACGTCTTTAAAAGTGTTTGGAGTTGAAATATTTTGAAGAGCATTTTACTACTCTGAGAGAACATCAGAGTGTCTTCTTAACTCCAAGCTTTAGGTAATTGTTTGCACAAATGATTGTTATTAAATGTAGGAATCAGGCTGTAATGAGTGTGCTGTCAGTGTCTGGCTGCAGTAGTACTGCGTTTGCGTTCTGTCAGCAATACACCGACGTGTTGGAGGCGGAAACACAGAAGTGAGATTTAATTACAGATTCTTAGGGAGTCGTAAATGCCGCAGTCTTTCTCTGACTTTCTCTTTTTGCTGTGGGGTTAAATAAGATCAGATGCACCTAGATAGCATAAAAATAAGCTTAAAATCCAACATGGATAGGAAAAACTGTGTGAAGATCTCTACAGTGGACCTGCATAGTGAATGTCAGGACATCCGTTAGTAGGGATTTAATAACTTTTAAACATGCATAATACTGCAAAAAAATAAAAAATAATAATAATAATGAATGTATTACATATTACTGCAATGGTACCGAATGCTGCATACTCATTGCACACACAATTTTTATAAAGCATGACATTGAGGATTATGAATATTAAAAATAGGGCTGTCAAACGATTAATCAGATCCAAAATAAAAGTTTTTTTTTTACATTAACACATATAGCATATATTTTGTATCTAAAAAATACTTATATGTATCTGCATGTGCATATTTGTATTCATATAACATATTTAACATATAGGCTAAACATTATATTTTTCTAAAATATACATACATGCATGAGTGTGCATGTATAACAAAAACTTTTATTTTGGATTAATCATGAGTGTTCATTTGACAGCATTAATTAAAATTTAAAACCACCAAATAATCCAAGAGAGATTACCATCACATGGCTTCTGGCTATTGGTTAAAAAAAATGATGCCATGACCTGATGGTCCATAAGCGCAAGACAAACAACAAGTATCAATATCATTATTGTTTTCAGTAGAGCTGATTGCATTGATTTAATAATTACTGGGAAGCTACTTTGAAACAATCTGTTTCGTATAACGGTGACTAGAATTAACTAGTACGATAGATCTGCTGGGAATAAACAGAAAGGCTTACTGTATCTGCCACAAGGACAAAAGTCTTCAACAGAACAGGATGTAGCCTACACCAACCAATATAGCCAATCAATGACCTGCCCTTTGAACGGAGCTCAATTGGATGTTGGTGCAGAGAGCTGGGTCTCCATCGGGAGCTCTGGCACACAAAGGCTTCGGCTCATAATCCTGTTTGCCGGTGAAGAATTGATTAAGCGTTTGGGAGGATGCAGGTATGACGGCAGCATCGACCACTAAAGCAACTTGGAAAGCTGTTCAATTACGCCAACTCCTTTGGCTGGAAATGTATGCACGGCAACGCAGAGCCACACCTCCCGAAAAACGCCGATAACCAATATCCGCACACTGAGAAGACGAACACAGCAAACATGGGAAATCTTGGATGAATCCATCTGAAAGTGAGACAAACACTAGTTTTAAAGATAAAAAAAAATAATAATAATTTTATCTTTCTGGATTAGAGGGCAACAGCTACTGTACCTGACCAGACTTCTACTGTATATCCAGGGTCTTGAGAAAGAGGTAAAATCAATGTTTTTGTTACTTTGCTGACCGAGGGTTTCTAAATGCTGCGCCAACTGGCTATTAGCACCAAATCCTTCTTTCTCAGGTACAAAAGGAAACTAATTAGGAGTTTCAATTTCACGGCATGTTTTACACAACCTAGGATCAGAGCAGAGTCAAAGCACTGTCGGCAAATCCTTTAAAACGACCCCACATGCTCACAAACACAATCAGCAGTAACACAGACTGTCTTTCCGAGTGGCCTTCTCTGATTAACCGGCAGGGATTATAATTTGATTTGATTCCTGACTTGACCTGCTGTGGAGTTTAAATTTAACCGGGTAATTATAGGTTAAGAAGAGTGGGGGAGAAAACGGCTCCTGAAGACTTTCATGATTGCAATAACTTCACATACCAGAATATGATTGTTGAACTTTACAAGCAAAATGTCTAAATGCAACCGGTAGACAAAAAATATGAAGCAAATGTACAAGTGAACTTAGTTACAAGAACAGCTGCTGCTATAACAACTTCAAACCACACCAAACAACTTGTTCTATGTAGGATCTAGTGTATACAAATAAATACAATGTATATATACTAAAAATACTAATGAAATTGTATACATATATACATACACATATACATATAATACATACACATATTTTATGACATATATTTTTAATATTATATATATATATATATATATATATGTATAATTATTATTATTTTTTTTTTTTATAAATAATAATAATAACCATACAAATTGAAAAAAAAAATATATATATACGCATCAAAACTGCTTGTCCTATTAGGGTATAATATACACAATTAATATACTAAAAATATTAATGCAATTGTGTGTGTGTACATATTTATATATATATATATATATATATATATATATATATATATGTGTGTGTGTAAATAAATATTATTACTTTCTTAAAATAATAATTTTACATACCAGAAATAATAGATATATACATCCATTCAAATAGCTTGTTTTATGTAGGGTAAAATGAAAGTTAAAAAGCAATAAGAAAAATAGAAATAAAGTTATAACTAATAATAAATAAACATATAAACTATATACATAAAACCTTGCAAATGACTGAACTATTAAATCATTACTTTATTTTAATTTAATTCATTTTAGATTTAATTATATTATCTATTAAATTCATTATATATATATATAACAAATACACTCTCATGCTAACAAACCCAATGACTCGGCCAAACGACAGAAAAGACCATTCATACCTGTCATAAAATGCTCTATCCTGACAGCTTTGAATCATTCAGGCTGCGAGCCGTACAAAAGCTGACCTGTTAATATTTGTTAGTTCAGGAAAGGACGGATGCTAATTGGGCTGAAGGGGTATAAGGATCGGCGGCGGGTGTTTCTGTAAGTGAATGGAAAGACAAACACAGACACACAAAACGAACGCTCTTATCAGTCACATAGCATCTGTGAGGAAGACATGAGCTAGTGGGGAGAAGTAGTTCATTTGACTATTAGGCGTACGCGACATGCCGCTTTCATACTTGGAGGAGCTGTTTAACACGCATGTATGCATACACACACGCTAATGTGTGTAATTATGGCATTGGGATGCGACGCACACATCGGAGGGTAACAGGGACGCCACTTTTTTCAGACGATGTGAAAGGTGGCGGAAGAAAACAGCAGTGCTTCACTTGAAATTGCTAAATCAATCAACT
Source organism: Enteromius treurensis (assembly GCA_032275025.1). NCBI lineage: Eukaryota > Metazoa > Chordata > Actinopteri > Cypriniformes > Cyprinidae > Enteromius > Enteromius treurensis. The sequence goes on along the minus strand of JAUCMU010000039.1, from coordinate 17,671,645 downwards.
TAAAATGACTTTGGAAAATCTCCATCGCTGGGACGCGCTCTCCTCCAGCGTTCTCCTCAATCTCGCCGTTGTCTTAGCCTAATTATTTAAATGAAACACTGTATGTGCTATTCTGAACGCTTAATGTGCGAAAAAAAAAAGCTCAAGACCCATGAATAAACAACTCACACACACACACAGTGGTAAACACAACCAGTTTAAAGAATCTAATCAGTTTTGTCCTTGGTCACCGTCACTGTGTGCGGGTGCTTTAATGAGGTAAACAGTTTGCGCTGATTACACAGTTAGACAAAGATAGGATTGAGATGTACTGGAATGCAGGCACATCCTTCTCGGAATGTGTAAAAAAATGTATTAACATCACGTAAAACAGTCGTTGCATCATCAGTGAAGGTAGGAGCATGCTTGAAGAACCAGTTTGCAGTCAATGAGCAAGACGGACAGCCTTTCTGTTTGCTCTGTAGAAAAATACAGGATGTATGCAAAACTTACAATGTCAAAAGACATTTCGATACCACCCATGTGACTATTAGAAGACATATCCACTTGAATCACAGAAAAGAGTATTCCAGATAACTAGTGAAGCACTTAGTGAAGCATGCAAAGACATGAACATACCGACATCCTCAGTTGTCTTCATCACTACTGACGGTGCCACCTCGATGACGGGAAAACACAAGGGTCTCATTGCTGAAATGCGAAATATCTTCCCTGACTTGCTCGCATTTCACTGTATATTGAACCGAATATCCCTTTGAGCCGAATTGCCCCAATCTGGTCTGCTCCAGACAACATCAGGTATCCCATTAACTGTAATCTAATTGGAATCATTTAAATACATTAAAGGGTTAGTTCAACAAAAACTGAAAATTTGGTCATTAATTACTCACCCTCATATTGTTCCAAACTAGTAAAAACACAAAGAGAGACTTGAGACCTGTGAGACTCTGACAAAGGTTGAGAATCACTAATGTAAACTTATCAGCACCACATACTTGCCAGGACTAAGGCTCTGTATACTGAAGGATGTCAGTACACCTAGTACACACAAAGACTCTATTGGTGCACAGTGACAAATGTTCAAAATGTCTCGACGGAGACTCCCATACTAACACACAGCACCATAACTGGTAAACTTCATAAAACAAAAAAAATGTTGTACTATTTTTAACCTGAAACAAGAGTTAATACCCTTCAGACACCAGTTCAGATGACAGGAGAGTTATTACATTTAAAAATGTCCAAGCCAAACAAAATTACATTTTAGCCATTTTATCAATGGCTGGTTTCCATGCCCACCTGCTTTAGAAGCTAAAAAATATCCTTTTCCCACAGAGATTTATTTATTTATTTTTCTCAGTGGAAGCACTTTGAGACAAAGTTTTCAGACTTTATGTGGGTGATGAACATGGTGAAGGAGAAGCTGAACTGAGTGAAGCTGTCAGGATTGGACATGTAATGAGGACACACATCACAGACACCAGCACACAAATTTCCGCCTGCAGGTCAGAGAGATTTCTGCCACCCAAACAGAGAGTCTGTGCAGAACATTTACTGAAACTAAACAATAAAAGCAGATCATTCAGGGAGTGAGACATTAACGTATAACCACCCATATTTGATAATTCACCAATTTGAGGATTATATTGCAAGTGCTGTTTCAAAAAGCAAACCAAAAAAGCAAAAAACAAAACAAAACAAATAATAAACAAAAAAAAATTAAATACAAAAGTTGGTAAGAAAATCAAGAGAAAATGCAAACTGAATAAATAAAAGCTAAAATAAAACAGATGAAAAAGAATAAACTACAGAGAAAATGCACATTCTTAAAAAAAGCTAAATAAAAATAAATAAAAATTAAATACAATAAAAATAAACATGCAAAAATTAAATAAAATCATGGAGAAAAATCCAGAGAAAAATGCTGTAAATAAATCAATAAATAAACAAACATGCTAAAATAAATTTGAATTTATAAACCCATTTCATGCCTCTGTGGGCCTAAATGGAGGTGCTACAAACCCCATTTAATAGATTCATATAAATAACCAATAGCTTCTGACATTATATGAGTAGTAACATCAGTTTACGAGCAGTAGAGAATGACAAATCATAAAATTATGTTAGCATTCCGTCAAGTTAAAAATATAAAGTCCCTAAATGGTTTTGCTGTCCTTGGATGTTAGAAGTCAAAACAACAACAACAACATTATCCATCATATGCCGCTGTCTCAAAGCGCACCTCATGTTACCACAGAGAGAATACAGCCAAACAATCAGCTCGTTCTCACCAGGACGTGTCCTTCACAACACAGCTCGACTTCCTGAAGACTGCAGCTTTATAGAACTGCAGATCATAATCAATAAATCCTGCTTATGAAGCTTAAAGAATGAACACAAAAGGACAATATTTGAAGATTTTGAAAAGGACAAACACACCAAAAAGTAGCATAAAACCGGTTTGCATGACCCACACTGTAAAATATAAACATATAGACATTCTCTCACACACTTGTTTATTTCCTTCTTTATATGGTATGAGTCATAAGTGAGACACAGGATGCACTGATTGCAGGTCTGGATTTGTTTTTTAATTGCAGGTCTTCTCTCAACAGTACATGAATCCACTTTATTTTGTAACACTGTTTGCTTTACAGCCAGAAAGCAACTGCTGCCCTTTGCTATCCTTGCGTTTACATGCAAACAGGAAAAATGGCTCGTATAACTGGAGGCAAATGCAATGCATATTTCATGTTAGCCATTAAATATTTGCATTAAATAAGCCTTATTGTGTATGTGCTACACATTTTCGTCTTATTGTAAATAGACTGCATGCACTGAAGATAGAATCAAGTTCCAATCCTGCTTTTCTTTTATTTAGTAAAAATAAAATTAAATGAAATAATTAAATGAGCAAACCAATGGGAAAGTTGATAATTCTATAAATAATAATAATTCTTTATAAAATAAAAAAGACTAAATAGAAAAAGAAATAAAAAAGGTAAAATAAATTAAAATACAATACAATAAAATAAACTATTAAACAAACAGACCAGAGGGAAGTTTGAAAATTGAGGAGAATGAAATAATGTCTGGTGTACATTCAGTAAATTCTTATCGTAAATTCATTATATTAATTCATTCTATTTCTATTTTACCCAAAAAAAAAATATATATATATTGGTAAACTAAATAAAAAAAATTAGGATAAAAACAAAAACGCTACATGAAAACAAACAAACAAAAAGCAATAAAAATAAGTTAAAATACAATAAAATAAAACAAACAGAACAATGTCTAGTACCTGTATACTCAATAAATGAAATTAAAATAAAATAAAATGCAAAGCCCAGCACAGGTACTGAATATCCAAGTCCTATCTCAGACGGAAGAGCCGGATCTCACGGCAATTCGTAAATATTTTACGAGGTGGCTAATTCATAAACATGTGTATGACCTTACTCGGATAAATTCATACGATTTTCGCTAAATCGTACATATTTTACGAGTTGTCAATCCATTTGAATTTATACAAATGGCCATCCTGATCTTATGGCAATTCATATATATTTTACGAGGTTGCTAATCCGTAGAAATTCGTACGATCTCACTCCTACGAATTCATACGATTTCTTCTAAATCGTACGTATTTTACGAGTTGCCAATTCGTATGAATTTGTACGAATGACCTTAACCTAACTCCGTCCCTAAACGTGGTTTTAGACAAATCGTACAAAATCGTACAAGTGAGGTCGTACGAATTAGTACTAATTAGCATGAATTTGGCACCTTGTACGAATATTTACAAATTGGTCATTAGACTGTGTTGGAATGACACCTAACCCTGCTCCAAACCTATACCCGTCATGGGGTTTTAGAGAAATCATACAAAATCGTACAAGTGAGGTCGTACGGACTTGAATGAATGAGCACGAATTTGCCAACACATAAAAATACGTACGAATTGGTCATGAGACTGTGTTGGAACAAAATGCTTTGCATATCTAGTATGCTTCTCTCCATACTAATACAAAGCACACGTTTACACACACGCACTTAATTTATATCATGCTGAGCCATCAGAGTTGATGACCTAGTGTCCAATCATGGTCTAGTCATTAACACAACACATCCGATCATGCATCTACTCAACCTCCCAATCACAGCTTTACTGTCACAAGACAGACGCTAATGGCCACAATTATCAGCGCTTACTAACTCATCCGACCTCAGACTGGAATGAACCACGCTAGAAGTCAATAGGAAACCGTAGCTGGATCTGAGCTGATCACTGTCGACAATTGATTACAGAAGCTAATGAAAACATTCTTTATTAGAAAAGCTGCATATGGTTAGATACTGACTTAACCCCCACATGGATCCAGCATTTCATTTAAAGAATAGAGAAATTAAAAAAGACTTTAACCGCACAAGCGGCTTTCGGTTTACAGTAAAAGCGAATACTAATGAGTATCCAAAGATCCCTCCATCACTGAAGCGAAACACTTTTTATAAAATTAATAACTTTTGAAAATTGATTAAAAATCCTGAACAACCGCAAATTAATTCCATTTAAAGTTGTGTAGCTTACTGCCAACAAACTATATTATATGCGGGATTTATTGTTAAATACCTTTAATTATTAAAATTATTTTTTACAGCTTAGTATAAACGCAAACAGAAAAGTCAAAGGTCTGGGAGAGTCGAAGGGAACGAACGCAAACCAGTTGGTTAAGGTTTCAAACAGGTGTTTTTGAGCCGTTAGATCAGTAGTTCTCATTTAAAGGGACGTCACAGGACTGATTCAAAGAGAGACCGCAGACCAGAGCATCTGTTAGCGGCTGCCTAATAATAACTTGGCTGCATTGAAGAAGAAAGCCAGTGCCATCCCCTGTAGGAAAGCACAAACAGATCACGGCAAACAGCTAATGAGAGGTGACACTCATTTGGGCTCCTATCAGAATGAATATCAGAGGCTCTTATGCTATCAGGATTTTAGCAGGAGCACACTGGCAAAACAAGTAATATCTAGTCCCATACAACACATCCTATTGTCTAACCCAGGGGTTGTTGAGGTGTCCAAGACGGACATGATGTGACAGGCATTTTTATGTCCTCTCTGAGTGAAAATTTGAGAAGCAACAAATTTCATAGCCAGTCAGCTAACAAGTTTATTTGATTGGTTTAGACGAAAGATTTTACTGTGGGTGGAGCGATTCAGCTCAGTGTGAGAGAAAAATACATAAATAAATAATTAATAGTACTGTCAAACGATTACTTGCGTGCAACACATCTTCTTCGCATAGAGTTTATCAGATTGTCAATTGTTACCTGTGGAATGTTGGTCCACTCCTCTTCAATGGCTGTGCGAAGTTGTTGGATATTAGTGGGAACTGGGAACAGATCCTTGCAACATGGGGCCGTGCATTATCTTGCTGAAACATGAGGAGATGTTCATGGATGTATGGCACAACAATGGGCCTCAGGATCTCATCACGGTATCTCTGTGCATTCAAAATGCCATCA
>JAUCMU010000039.1:17654662-17665749 GCA_032275025.1 Enteromius treurensis | reverse complement strand
GCTCTTCCGATCTCAAAATGTTTAAGACTTTCTGTTTGTATAACTGCAATTTAATTAACATAATATGAAAAAACTATCCATACTACTTCAGATGCTAGTTAAAAAGGTTGGTTTTAAATATCTTCTAAAAGAAGATATTTTAAAAGACAGCATCACAATGATGCTCACGCACCTGTTAAAACAACCCCTGTGCCGAGAGTGCACCTATAACACCTTAAACACTGAGAAAAAAGACTTTTTTGGCTATGTTTTCAAGGATGTACCATACAGCACATTAAGCTGCTGTCGAAACTGACACGAAACTGTCGTACAGTTATTATCTGTGGAAACGCACTGACGTAGAAGAGGAGGAAGATGAAATTACAAGACTACAAGAAAGCAAAAAAGGGATGAAAGCAGAGTACATGGAGTCCTTTCATTATTCTGTCTCCAGACAGTTTAAGCTTCGCTTTTTGACCTTAATCAGTTTTGATTAAGTGAATTACATCACAACATTAAAGGTCTCTCTCCCTCTAATTGATCAGAGGCAGGAAGTTGCGGAGAAAGGGACAAAATACTGATGACAATGTCTGCAATGATTAAGAACACAAAAACGACACATCAAAGCCGAGAGGTTGAGGAGCATGTTTGATGCCGCTTCACAGACTCAGAGGTGAACGATTGCACTTTAAACACTTGGTTTAGACGAAAAGGAAGAGGTAGAAACACAGAAAACTAATGGAAAGAATCGATGTGTCTCATTTGCTAGATCTTCTGTTAAATGCTTAATACTGTGCTTTAGTTGCATAGGATAGGATTTCTTCAATGCATCTTTTTAACAGCTACAAACTTGTTGAGGGATTCATAGCCTGATTCATCCACTATTGTTCATTTCAAACACTCGACTGATGTTATAAAGTGAGTTTGGAGTAAAAACGTGTGATTAAATTTGTGATATAACACAGGGACACGTTCGCGCTGCTGTGACCGAGCCCGACCCAAGCGTCCTTTCTAAATATCTGTCCGAACCCGGCCCAACCCATCGGGTACGATCGGGGTAAGGAACGGGTATCCATCCTCTAATATGCACATGCTTTCACCCGGATGTAAACAAGGCTGATCAGGTCAAATAGGTTAAAGCTTGTATTTAATGTGCGTTGAGATATTCTCTAAAATAGCGGAAGACGTAGGTCAGGAGAGGAATGAATGAATGGAATAAAAACAAAAATAACTTTTTTTATTTAAAACATTCATCACCATAGCGCCATTCTGGAGATTATCACTGCACGCAATTAGAGTAGGCAGTTCTGTGTCAGATTCTCGCTGCTTCAGAACGTTTGAACCACTGATGGCCGATGGACTATTCTGATGGAATCTTTAATACTGTTCTGGACCTTGACAGTGTTCATTACCCGGTAGTCAATGGGACAGTCCCAAGCCTCCTGGTTGCATTGCGAGGACGAACTAAGCTTTTACGGGTTTGGAACAACTTGGGGGTAAAGTGATTAATCAATTTGGGGAGGAGTAACCCTTTAAGTATCAGAGCATTATTACTTGCCCCCAAGATGAACGTTCATTTTACAACTTGTTTGTTTGTAGGGCTATTTATTTAGAAGGTTAAGGTAATAATACACACCATTCAAGTGAAAATATACAACGGGATTTAGGATTGTGTTGTGTTCATATGTGTGTCATCGACGAAAAGCACCGTAAAACCAAATTTAGACATTGACCAGTTGAACCAAGAGGACTTGGATATGGTCCCTTCACAAAAAAACACTTTGACACCAACCAAAATACCCAGACTCCTCCGGAACACACCGAAAGCTCTAGTGTACCGTGTGTTAAAACTGCTGGAAAGGAGCAGACGGCTGATTTGAATACTCAGCAGCGCAGAGCTCAGGAAATAGATTTGACATCATAGCGCAGTGAGTTCAGTTCCCCAGAGCTGAGTCTATGAGTGGAGTCACTTAACCCTGAGTCCCGAAGCGGGAAAGCTCCGGTCCAAACCCCAGAAATTCATTTACTGGGGAAATGACCTCGTATAACACCTGATCCAACCAAAAATAGAGCCATTTCCATTTCTTTTCCTACAGAAATGGACCGAAACGCCACATTAACTAACTATGCTCCAAATTATTTACATTCCGACAACCCTACGGGCCAGAGCAGTCAATGGCTCATTTTTCTGAAAGTATTATAGACCCATTATATTTCCACGGAAATAATTTGTCCCACAGACTTTCACCAGAAAAAAAAAAACATTATAAATGATATCGTACTTTAAAGTTCCCAAAATAGAGCCTTATCTGTATTTAAACAGCGCCGGGAGCCTCTAGCTAGCTCATTTTCTTGCCAAACACTTCTCTCCTCTTGAGAAATCAGCACCTGTACAGCAGAGCGCTGCCTGCAGCCGGGGAAGAGCTTCCATTCCACAGCACACAGGTCTGTGACTAATGGCTGCCCTCATCATTACACACCCTGCCGTATGATGGAAGTGCGTATCGCCATGGTGACATATGCCAGGTGATGCAATGTGAAGTGAAGCTTCCATGAAAAAGTCTGTTTATCAAGCGACAGCACCAACCTTCCAACAGTACCTACAACAAACCAATCAACAGCCTACTATCAGTCTATCCACCCATCTGCCTATACATTTGTCTGTCTGTGCATCCATTCATTTTTTCATCTGTCCATCTACCTATCATCTATAAATCTTTTTATTTGTCTATCAGTGTTGCTCATCTGACTTCCCTTATCTACCTACCCGTCTATCCATCTTTTCTCTATCTGTCTATGCAGCAAAATTTTCCTACCTGTCTACCAAGTCAATTATCTATATTCCTATCTATTAATTTCTGTCTATACATCTAACTATCTATCTGTCTATCTACCTACATGCCTATGCATCAAATTCTCTATAGTCCCATGTATCTATTTTCTGTCTATCCATCTATTTTTTTTATTCATTGTGTCTGTTTGCCAATGTTTACTTGACTATCCATCTGTTTGTCTATGTGTTTTGTCTTCTATATAGCGGTCAATCTATTTGTCTATCCATCTATAGATTGTTTATTTATGCACCTGTCTATCTATCAGACTGTCTTGTGTCTAATAATCTATTCTTATAACCTGTCTATCATCTTCTTGTCTATCCATCTACTTATCTACCTACCTTTCATCCATCTATTTGTCTATTGGTTTCTGTCTATCTATCTATCCATCCATCTATCCATCCATCCATCCATCCATCCATCCATCCATCCATCCATCCATCCATCCATCCATCCATCCATCCATCCATCCATCTATCCTTCCCTCCGTCCATCCATCCGTCTAACTGGCCATCTACTTGTCTACCTGTCTATTTATTCGTATTTCTATCCATCTACCTATCTATCTACCTATCTATCTATCTATCTATCTATCTATCTATCTATCTATCTATCTATCCTTCCCTCCGTCCATCCATCCGTCTAACTGGCCATCTACTTGTCTACCTGTCTATTTATTCGAATATCTATCCATCTGTGTCTATTTACCTACCAGTCCATGTATCCATCCACCCATCTACCTATCCCTCTATATCTCCATGTAAAGTGTTAATGTACGGTGGCTTCACATCACTTCAGATCTGCTTTATCAATGTTTCATTCAGTTGTACAGCATTTTACCGAGCCTTTCATAAACACAGCGCCAAACCAGCAGACGTGACCTTTAGATGAATCGATTGGACTGATGATCGTCTTAACAGCTGCTCAGTAATGGTACTAATTAATACAAATTATGCCTTTTGATGGAGATTAACAGATTTGCTCGGAGCGCAGACATCTGCGAGTGGAGAGACATCAGAAGAGAGAAAAAATGCATAATTAAAAATGTAAAAAACTGCAACTCTCAGATTTTACAGGGGAAAGATCTGGACTGCAGAAACGAGCATCTTCTTCACCTCACATTGCCTCCAGAACCCCTCCCGTCATGAATAATTCAGGTCTCGCATGCGGCACGTGAGAGCGAGCGCTCCAGAAATAGCTCATGCAGCTAAAAAGAGAACATAGGCTCCAAATTTAGTCTGCCTGCGTTCATTATTCAATGCACGCGGCAGGAATGAGCAGAAGACCGGGAATTATGGGCCGCTTTTAGGTCAAAGTCGCAGAATCGCACTGCTCTTTAAGCGGTCCAGACAAGGGCTTCTCCAGGGACGTTTATTTATTTAGAGAAAGAGAACGGAAAAAGGAAAATGAAAGAACCAGGGCGTTGCATTGGCAGGCGACACTCAAAATAAAACTGATGTAAACATCAGCACAGAATGGACAAACAGCCCTGTTTGCCCTAACCCAGATAAACACGCAAATGTGCTGACCAAAACAAAATGTAATCAAAGAGATCGGTGCAACTTAACTAACCAATTAAATTACAAATAGATTGCGCCCCTACAAAACGAAACACTAAACATTTGAAGGATTCATTCAAAAGTCAGCATGAAATTGTATTCGCAACCCATTTTCTGTACAGAATTTCTAGATGAAACCTGATACTAAATAAAAATGCAGGACGAGACTTGACTTGATCCATCAGGGATTCATTGGAGAAGATTATAAAGCCACTGTTTTTCTCTCTAGAATAGCACGCAACATAAATCATTCACAATAATAAAACTTTATTTATAAACCTTCTCGGCCGTGACGCAAATGATTAATCGTGGCACGTTATTTCAGGGTCACTTTTGATTTCAAGTTGCGCTTTAACACGTGAATATGCTGACTTCATTCCAGCAGACATTTACTGATATAACTAGTCAACCGTAACCCTCATTTAGCACACCGTTAGCTGTGCCAAATGAAATTAACTGCGCTTGTAACCGGAATATAGGCGCAGCGCACTTCTCCGAGGCCCCATGACACCCGTGAGCCGCTCTCATCATCTAGAGCACGAGGGGAAGGGAGAAAATTAATCACTGTCTTCACACGCAGCCTCAACTGGAACACAACACTACCTGTCCTCAAAAAAAAAAAACGCAAACTGGAACAAAGAGTGCTGACTAACTTCTTCGAATGCATGCTTAGAAAAAAAACCACTGGCTGATACACATATGACACAACCCTCAGTTTAAACTACAGCATACACATCACACAATAACAACATTTGAGAAGCACAATATTAAAATTCGAGCTCATAGGAAAGTCACACATTTTAACAGGGTTATTAAAGTATTAAATTAATAGCAGATTAACTTAATACACTTTTATATGACGGCAAAAGTAAGCTAAACGTAAAAACACATTAACATAAAAATACATACAAAATATCATAAATAATAAAATATCATGAAATTTGTAATTTGTGTAATGGCCAACTCTACTCAACCTACTAAAGCTACTCAATTCCCTGTAATATGTGACCTTGGACCACTCATAAGTGTCCAATTTTCAAAACTGGAAACTGAATTTATAAGCTTTCCAGTGGAGGACAATATTTGGTCGAGAGGCAGCTATTTGAACATCAGGAATCTGAGGGTGCAGAAAACTCAAAATATTGAGAAAATCCCCTTTAAAGTTGTCCAAATGATGTTCTTAGCAATGCATTTACTTAGTGTATGCAATTTACACGAACACAATCTTTACTTAATGTCCTACTTATTTCTCTCATAAAAGAAAAAACAATCATTTTGACCCATACATAGCATTTTTGCCAAGTGCTATTAGGGTTGGGTCGATAGAAGATGCCATCGCCCATCGCCGATGTCCGATAGACATCACGATGCTGAGCCGGCATCGCGATCCAGCAGCAGCAACCAGCTCGCGAAAAACACGCTTAATTTATGGCGGCAAATCCATGGCATTAATAAGCGAGCGCACCACTGGTGCTGGTGAGAGCGGTACTGTAAGTCATCTCCGCGAGAGGAAAACAGATCTACATGTAACGGGCCCGCGAGCTCATTTCAAACCCTCGCGCACGCTTGATATGTCGTCCGCAACTCGTCATCTGCTCGCGCAAACACTGTTTTTTTTGTTAGTCGTGGGGCGGGACTTGCTGTTTTAGTTACAACTAAACACCCAACCCCCCCCACCAACCGCCGCCTACGACGACGATGCCATCGTCCATTGCGATGTTTCACATTAGACATCGTACGATGCCAAATATCCAACCCTAATTGCTATAAATATACCCCAGCGACTTAAAACTGCTTTTGTGCTCCAGGGTCACATATTATGTGATTCCAGCTTTGTTAACACTATTAAAGCCTTTAATCATGTGACTTGAAAGTATTCATGGGACTATCACGAGACACAAAATATATAGTGTTCATGAGTTATATAGACGATTTATACGGTACTCTGACATTTTTAAAGGCTTGATTGATTGTAATTCTGTAGAAAAGTACAGAAACCAGTCTCTTCCTTTTGCGTTTCACAGAATAAAGCAAGACGCATGTGTTATAAAATGACAGGGTGAACTATTGAATTGAATTATTCCATTAAATAAAAAAGCTACACATTCACTCTATATGACAGCCTAGCTAAAACACCAAGCAATCAAATCAGTGGAAATACGACACTAAAAGCCCTAGAAACAAATGACTCATGAAATGATCAAATCGCAAAACAAATGCATCGCATTCTCTCTCTATGGCCAGGTTTGGTTTATTTATCTGTTTGTCTAGGACTTAATTTCGGCTACAATTAATTGTGTGTCCCTTTAGCGAGTGAATCCACCAGGTGAAGTGGTTTTTGCTACAGGCGCAAGACTACAGTAGTGAACTGAGTGTACTGTGCCCACCATGAATAAACATAGACACACACACACACACACACACACCATTTGTCTCTCATTACAGCTAATTGCGCCGCTTCTGTAAAGGGGTTTTAATTAGCCAAAACAACAACAGCAGAGAGATTATGGGGCCGTACAGATGTCCGTTTCTCTCGGTGTCTCTAGACCGAATGATCAGACTGAAAATAAACAGGTAGCCTTTTTGAGGACAGCTAGTCTGTTTGTGTTCCGGTCTGTTCTGAAAGACTTAGACTTGTTTAACTGTGGTCGCCTCTTTAAAAGACTCCCATAGCACTGTATTAAGACGTCACACAGCTTGAATACAATCGTGTGACACTGAAGACTGGAGTAACAATGCTGAAAATTCAGCTTTTCCATCACAGGAATAATTGAGCTTTTATACATTCAAATAGAAAACGGTTATTTTAAATTGCAATAATGTTTCACGGTTGTACTGTTTTTATTGTATTTTTGATCAAATAAATGCAGCCTTAAAGGGTTATTTCAACGGGATGCAAACAAGGCCAATTAAGTCAAATCCATTTAAGTTTTGCATTGAATAACTGAAGTTGAGTCACTGATGTCACATTTCTGGATCTGGGATCATTTCAGTTGTGTTGTTGTCTATGGAGGGACAGGTGGCTCTCTGATATCATCGAAAATATCTTAATTTGTGTTCTGAAGATGAACAAAGGTCTTATGGAACGACATGAGGGTTTCATTTTTGGGTGAACTAACCCTTTAATGAGCACAACAGACTTCTTTTAAAAAAAAAATCTGAATTATTCTAAACGTTTAGTCACAGTAGGACACTAACTGGACATGGCATTTCCCACAAGCTTGTGTGTCGATAAATTCCCATCACGGCAGCAGAAGTGCGGTTTTAATTAGCAAAGCTTTGCGTAAGGGGCTTACGGTGGTTTCGTGCATTGTAGTTTTGTGATCACGTCAGGCCTCGTGATTATTTCTGGACAATGTTGAGACCTTGGCGTTATCTGCGTAAGAAGGGGAATTTTTAGCATGGCAGAACATTGTTAATTGGAGGGTCTTGTATGCCGAGGCGTCTCTACATAGGAAGGCATTACAGCTGGATTGTGAGTCTACGGCAAATGGAAAATAATTAGACCCTCTGTAAAGGTCTCAGGGTATTTGAAGGCTCACATGTGGTTTCGGTACACTGTTGGTTTGATTGAATTCTTTAAAGAACCGTTGATGCTATAAACGTATTTCTATAAGCACGTTTGCACACACGAGAGCTTTTTACAGCGATACGCTAAAATAATTCATGCTAGTCTACCTGTGAATGAGGAATTCAGACAGGGCTGGTATGAAGTATTATGCTGCCTTCAAGTCTTCCCTCAGAGAGTCAAGATTTCACCTAAAAATGAACGATCTGTCATCATTTACTTAACCTCGTATCTTTCCAAACTCTCATGATTTTCTTTCTTCTGTGGAACACAAAAGGAGAAATCGGTCTTTTCCATACAATTTCAATGAATCAAGACAGGAGTTTTCAAAAAGGCTGCCAAAGCACCGTTCTAGTATCATAAAAATGGCCTATATGGACTACAGTCTGTCTTCTGAGGCATATGTTATGCTTTATGTGATAAACAGAATCAAACTTACAGACTGAAACTCTTCCCTTTCCTCTTTTAGCTCCCACTTCACATTTAGATATATTACACCGAAAAGAGAATGCAGGATATTCTTCCTGTATAATGATACATTTTCAAATCTGGGTGAATGATTCCTTCAAAGAATATCCAAACGTTAAAGGGGTCATCCGCTGCCACATGCACTTTTACAAGCTGTTTGGACTGAAATGTGTGTTGGGATTAGCGTTCGGTTCTGAAGGGAAACGCCCCCTTGATCAACCGAAATGTGTTTATGTTCGAGCAAATCATTTATGATCCAGCCTCACCTACAGAAGCAGTGAGTACAATGTCTTTTAATGAATCTTTGCAAATCGCCTTTCCTAATAATGTGCTAATTAGCAAGTTTCACTATGAATACGGCTAAAAACAGATCCTCTTTTTATTAACAGTATTAATGATAAATTCAGAAATCATTCATTTTCTCCTCAAGAACTCATATTTAAATAGTTTAAAGTTGACACACTGAAGAAAACTGTTGCTAGGCCCATCTGCCAGCCAGTGAAGAGTCTTCCCATCCTTAAAAAAATTCAGCAAAAGTCACTTTCTCTTATTCTGCTGTGCCAATTAGAGTGACTCTGCAACAGGGACATGGCTGGAGGCAGTGGGTGGCTTCCTGTCCTATCCACTAATCCCTTCCCATCATCCTCCAGCGTGCCCGTCCATCTCAGACCATGTAGCGGAGACGTCGCTCTGGATCAGATGCTGCATGGATGAACCTGCTGAAGCAGCGCCTGTGGAGGAGGCTCATGCACTGCAGGGTCACGCGGGACCAGTGCTGAGGTGTGCGGATGTCACCGAGCAGTCAAAAACCTTTCTGACAGAGCCGCCCTTGATGTCACTGGACATTACGATCACAGTTCAGTTAGATATAGCTGTCTTTGTTTGATTAGATGACACTCGAATTGTCCTGCTCAGAGTGACAGTGACTAAAAATAGAAAACAACAATAGCCACTTCCGCAACATAAAAAGGTCTCATCACAATCGATGACTATGTTATTTAATAAACGGTTACAAGTTCATCCGTCAAAACTTAATTAACCAACAACCGTAAACAAACCTCACAGCAATAAGATTCTGTGTCCTCACTGTCACAGACTGAGAACTGATAAAGATTACATGGGGGGGGAGTGGATGTATCTATTTATGTTAAAATTATTGTTTAAAAATTGTTTTTAACAAATCCATTCAATATTTAAATTTTGAATAAAAATGTAAAATGTAGTAATATTAAAAGGATTTTTTTATACTATGAATAAACAGTAATTTAAACAAACATAAATATATAAATAAACAAATTAATTGATTAAAAATAAAAAAAATAAAAATTGGGAAAATTTATTAAAACTAAAATAAATTTCACAGTTGAACTGTGAACAATTTACAAAATAAAATAAAAAAATGAAAAAAATCATTGATTAAAAATAAATAAATTATTACATATAAATTAAAATAAAAATGTTAAATGTATTACACAAATGTATTAATTTGGGTCAAGAGTGATTTTATGTTCATAGACAACAAATTAAATTGTCTATTTTTAAGGTTTTAAGTATGTTTTTTGATAATAATATACAATTTCAAAATTTTTGTGTAACCATTTTTTTTTTCAAAAAGTCAAACAACATGCAAATTCTAACTTACATATTAAAATATATAAAATATATCAATTTTAATTTTAAATAAGTACTGAAAAATCTGAAAAACTGAAAAAAAAAAAAAAAAAAAAAAGTTAAAATAAAAAAAATTAGTATTTGGGGTGAAAGTAATTAATCTTTTAATGTGTCATTAATTGATTTTTGAAATATGCCTGACAAAGATTGGTACGCTGAATTACATTTTAGGGAGTAAATTTTGTAAATCAGGGAAAAATGTGTGTTTGGTATGTTTGGTTCACAAAAGACAGTTTTTTTAATGAGCGTAATCCTGAAATCAGGCCACTGGGTACAGCTCTCTGCTGTTGCATTCAATCAATTCAAACCTAGTTAAGAACTGAAACAATATATGCATTCAGGTCCTTTACCAGTACAGCAAAGCATATTAGCCTGAAAGAAAATAAAAATCAATACCTTCCCCAAAACAGCTTATAAAACAGAAAGACGGGGCATGGAATATTGAAAGACAGAATGCTAGAGTAGAAATTAACATCAGCTTGATGGTTTTAGCGACTACATCTTTCTGTGTATCAACAGATTCTCACATGTGAGAAACACAGAACTACACAACTGGCTTCCTGTCAATAGACAATTAAGTGTGAATTTCGATTGGCCACCGCACACATGAAGCTGAACTGAGATGACAAGAAGAAGGTTTCAACAGCAGCTCAAAGAAATTGAAAACAATCTCACAGCAGAAGAACAAAACAAGTCAGAACAGCTAACGTCCCGGGTGATCTGTTCAACATTTCTGTTTATCTTGTATGCTGCTTCATGTTATTTGGCTCTGTTTTAAAGACGTTGGGGAAAATTAGAGCAGCTTTTTTTCCACTGCAGGAGCAAGGAAACATAATATGCTGGATCTCTGCTGAATCACCAGCACCAAGGCAGAAGAAAACATTTACCTGAGCTGTTGACGTGAAATTCAACAAAATCATAATATAATGAACAGTGTTGGGGCTAGTTACTCAAAAAAGTAATATATTACATATTACATATTACTCTCAAAAATAGTAGTGCCCTACA
>JAUCMU010000039.1:17604729-17624145 GCA_032275025.1 Enteromius treurensis | reverse complement strand
TATCTTAATTTAACTAAGGCCTAGTCCTGGTTTAAACTAAGCCATGTTTGTGAAACTGTGCCATTGTGTTGATAAATGATAAGATGGCAGTACTGACACACAGATATCTCAAATATAATAGGTAGCAGACAAATTCTGAATCCCTTTGACAGATCTCGAATGAGCCATTTTAATCTAGATTAATTTCAAAATTAATCTAGATTAATCTAGATAAAAAAACTAATCTATGTCCACCCCTAATATATATATATATATATATATATATATATATATATATAAAACACTGCCTTGTTCTTTTTTTTTAATTAAATATATATTAAATATTATATTTATTTAATAAAAAACATTAATTTCGACAAGGCAGTGTTTACATATATATATATATATATATATATATATATATATATATAAATATATAGAAGATAGAGACAATAAATGTAATACACATAAGGATGGATAAAATAAAAAGTAAAAATAATCTAAGGATAGATTGAAGGATAAATAAACATACAGTATAATGAAATAATTACAGTTTAATTTGGATGGATGGATGGCAGGATAGATAAAGTAAAATATAGAAGGATATCCAAAATATATGAAATACATAGAAGGGTGGAAAAACCCGATAGAAGGATATATAAAATAAAATAATAAAAAATAGATGAATACATAAAAATATAGAAGATAAATAAGGTTAATTAATTACATATCATGTAGGATAAAGTAAAATAAAAAATAGACAGATTAAATGACGAATTAAAACAAATACAGTTTTGTTTGGATAGATAGATAAAATAAGTCCATAAAACGCAGAAGGATAGATTAAAAACAATAACAGAAGGGTGGAAAAAAATAGATAGAAGGATAGATCAAATTAAAAGAACAGATGGAAGAATAAAATACAAACAGATCACATTCATGCCATGCAATTAAGACTTTATTGACTGCTATCTTCTTCTCTGAGCAGATTATTGAGGCAGCTACGAGAGTTACAGTGAAGCTTGGCTGAGCACACAGCGCTAATGGAGAGATCTGACTCCACACACTTCCTTCCTTCATTCATTCATCCAGTCCACAGAAGATCCCTGCAGACGCTGATACATTATTCATCACACACACATTAAGGAAAACACAAACAGCCCGTGGCGTTCTGGCCAGAATAATTATGTGTCGCTCTTCTAGAGGCTGGACTCCATCTCCTCTCTCTAAACTCTCCTGCTTGCTTTCCTTTGTTTGTGTGTTTGTTTATCACTTTGACATGATTTGGTTTATCTTAGTCATTCTTTAGGTTTATTTTAGTAGCCTGCTCTTTCACACAGTTTCATTATTTCGCTCTGCCAGTGTTTGATTCATTCACTGGCTTCTATTTTTTTGTCAGATCCTCCAGCTCCGTTTCATTTGTTTATTTGGCTGTTTTTATTTCTTTCTACCATTTCAGAGTTTATAGTTAACTTCTCGCCTTATTTCTTGTTCCTTCCATTTAGTCCTTTCTTGTATTTTTCCACTTTTCTTTCTTTTCATACTTCCTTCCTTTCGTCCAAAATTCCTCGCTTCCCTTTTTTAACTGCACCTTTGTTTTGTTGTGTTCTTCCTTCCTTCTTCCCTTCTGTCCATCCATAATTTTAACTTCCTTTTTTTCTACTCTACCTTACTTCCTTTTTATTTTCTATCTTTCCTTAATTTTCCTTCTTCCTACATTCCTTCCTTTTTAACCTCCCTTCTTTCATTCTGTTCTTGCTTTCTTTATTTTTTCAATTCCTTCTTTTTCTGTTAGTCTTATTTCTTGTTTCGTTCCAGCTTCTTTCCTTTTTTTGATTTATCTTCCTTCCTTCCTTTGCTGTTAATTTCCATCTTGCTCTTTCCATTCTTCCTTACATCATTTCTTCTTTCCGTTTTACCTTCCTTCCTTTTATATTTCCCTTCTCTATTCCATCTGTTCCATCTATTCGTTCTTCATTCTTTTCTTTTTCACTCTACCCATCATGCATCCTTTCTTTCTTTCTGTTCTAACTTCTTTATTCCTCCCACCTTTCTCTCTTTGTCCTTTGTGATGCTTAGCGAGCTGATGTTTATGAGATGAGAGGTTAATGTCAGTGAAGAGGCTGCAGGTGTCTTGAGCTGGACACTGATGGACGTGTCAGTAAATGTGATCTGATTCACGTGTAAACTACTCCTGTAAAACAGCACACAGGTGAAAGGGCACGCAGAGACTTGATAGACTGATAAATACAACGTCTGCGATCTGTAATCTCATAAGAGAACTCGGTCAATCTCCAAACAAAGATGTCTTACCGCTAAACATGAGCGGCGCTCAGAGAAACTGAGAAGAGAAGGAAAAATCCATCTTTACAGAGATGCTCTGAGTACTGAACCCAACCGCAGAGAGATGTGAGGCTGACAACAGAAACCGAGAAAGACACTCCACTGAGAAAACACAATACAGCAGTTACACTGTAAACTCCAATAGTGTACCTTCTTTCTTTCTTTATGCAGATATTCAGAAATGAATGAATGTCTACAAGCCACAACACTTGTGGAACTTTTAACTAAAGAATTAGTTTCCCTATTTACTTCTCTGCCCAGCGTCTCATCACATTTTATTATTGTTTAACATTTGTCCATCATATGAGGAATAATACAGCCTTTTAGTGCAGTTTCCTGACATTTTTCATCATTGATGTACAAAACATGCAAAGGTATACCTTTAAAACAACACACACATGCAGGAGCAAAGACACACACACGCCTGTTCTTCATCATTAGCTGTCAGTATCAATGCATCTGGACTCAGTCAGACAGAGGGTGTTAACATTCTATGCATGAGCACTACAGAGGAAAAAAAAAAACAGTAGAGAGAGAAAAGACAAGGCAGACTGAAACAGACCTCTAATGGTTGAAGGACAAAAATCACACACACATACATGTCATATGCAATCTGTGGGACGTATGAGCCATTTATATGCATGCATAGTAGCTGCATTTTACAACCAGTTTGCATTCATTTTTACTAGAGCATCAATTTCAGTTTTAACAATTTTCAATATAAATAAATATTTTATTGATACAGTATATCTGTTTACTATATATACAGAAAGAGAAAAGGAACAGATACAGCATTTACGCAATCAAGGCATTTTGCTGCAGTTGGAAAGTGTCACTGAGAGACTGTTCAGAGAGGAGAGAGAGAGAGAGGGTTATATTTAGCTCATGTGTGTGTTCTCTCCCGTGACTCCAGCAGCAGAAACACTGAGCTATTAATAGACCACCTCCTTGTAACCCGCGGTTACCGGCACTCACAGCATCACTGCACCACGGCAGCGCCGCATCACCCCACCCTGCATCTCAACATCACATTAACTCACTGTGTCATTCAATTGAAATGATAATTTTATACATTCAAAAACAACACAAACCCTCAGATGAGTCCACAGAAAAGATGACAGGTTATTAAATCTGCAAGAGCCCAATCTCACACATTCAAAACTATGTGTACTTTGTTCTACATTTTAATATGTGGTATGCTAATAAGCATAACATTGATACAATTTTAATTGTGATAATATAGCTTTTTTATTTTATTAATTACAATTTTAAAATGATAACAATTTTACAAATTATATATATATATATATATATATATATACACCAAGACATCCAGAAGTGGACTTTACATGGACATTATATCCACATACTCAAGGGTTCTTAGTAGGCAGCATAGTTGTACTGACTTTGCTGTCTGCTGGAGTTATTTTTCATGATAACTTTAAATATTGCCTATATAGGTATCTTAGGTTTTAAAACTAGAGTAGAAAGACAGGGTTGCATCTTGAGACTCTAGGAAAGGGAAAAAAGCAGCACACACACAAACACAGAGTAAAAAGGGAAAAGTGGCCCTTCATCATGGAGGAAGCACTTAGAGGCTTGTTGCTACAGCAACAGGCTTTTGTTTAAATTATGTGGGTAATGAAGAAGTTGAGTTGAGTTTGTCACACCAACACACACACTTCACGACGAAAGTGGAAAGAGTGCCAAAAACAAAAATGCACAATGTGTCACAAATTCTGTGCCCTTAATGGTGTTTGTTTCAAAAGGTGTGAATGAGTGACTGGCAGTTCAAACAAGCAAGCACACGTATGATGTCATCCCAAACACACTCACTGTGACTGTCATGAAGCCTGCTGGTTCTTCTAACACAATCTTTTTGTGTTACCAGAGCTCTACAGATTTTTTTTTTTTTTGGTGAACGATAGATAAATGAAGAAGAAAGCCAAAAATCTGAAATGTCATGGATAAATATTTAGTGAGTAATGCACTTTTTTGTAGACAGGGTCAAAATGATTGTCTTCACCTGAGATTTGGAGCTAAATAGCTGACAGCATCATTTTAAGAAGAGAATTGGTAGGTCCATTAGTAGAATTTGTTGACTTCAGCAATCTATGCTGCATTATATGCAAATAAAATAATATAAGATAGTTCAGAAACTGCAAAAGTACTTTCCATAGTTATCTGAATACAGTATGACTTCAAATACTGTTTTTTTCTTTTGGTATCTGCAATATTGAGCCCTATATAATTCATTCAGAAACAATCTCAAAGTGGTTCCATAAGTAAATTGTCAAATTGCACACATACTCAGTGTATTCAAAAAAATGTTATATGCATAATCACTGCATGCATATTTATAAAAAAATTAAAAACATCATAGTTTATGTTAACTTCATACTGTTTAATTTATAATTTCTCTTGCTTCTTATTAAAGCTGAGAACATTAAAATCTATTCATTCTTACAAAAACTAAAAGCTTCTCACATCATAATCCAGCATCTAATATTTTATTAAATTTAATTAAAAATAATACCTTAAGAAGCTAAGTGAATAAGTACCAAGTTCATTTCAAGATATCTAGACATCCCCAAATAATTTGCCTGAAGAAAAAGAAAAAAAAGGTGACATATCATATCATACTCTCTTCAAAGCCCAATTAAAGCTCTTATTAGAGTCAGCTGACTGAACACAGACAGGCCTGACTTTAACCAGTCCAGCTCAATATGAACTTATTAAGTTGATGAACTTTAGTTAGTTATCCGCTCAAATATGCTGGCATCTAAAAATGTGCAGGAAAATCATGAACAATATTTGGGAATTAGGGAATAAAATAATCATAATGTCTTTATAAATAATATTTGTTTTATTCTTATTTTCTCAAAAAAAAAAAAAAAAAAATTCTAATAATTTAAACCCTATGGGGCAGTTTCCCGAACAGGGTTTAAGACTAGTCCTAGATTAAAATAAATGTTAAGAGCAGTCTAAACCGGAAAAATCTTGCACTAAGATATCTTAAAATACATTATTGTCATCGTTTGGTCTTAAAATGCTCAAGGATAATGCATTTTTGTAAGACATGTTTCTAAAAATTCTTAAATATCCTAAATTAACAAAGGTCTAGTCCTGACTTTATCTAATCCCTATCCGGGAAACCGGCCCTATATGCTTATCTGTATCTTGTTTAAGTTTGTTAATATATGTGTAAAAATATAGATGGAACTGCTATAAGGTCAAAGGTTTGTGGTTAATCCATTGCTAAAAATAGAATTAGAAAATGAAAAATAAAATAACATTACATTACATTTAATACATGCAGTGATGAAACATTCACAAGAAAAAATCTTAAAGAAGTAATTGGGTCAATTTTGATGTTATGCAGTTTTGAAAGCACACTGGGGCCCCGGACCGGTGTAGAAAACACACAATGCACCGAGGATTCGAGATCTTATCCCAATCTTAAATACAAGAGAACTTCACCCAGAGAAACTCCAATCTCTCTCAAACAGAAAAAAGAGGGCTGAGGAGATCTAAGGCTCAGAGAAATCGATTAGTGAAGGTGAGCCCTCGCACCGCTGGACGCCTCATTGTCACGCCGGCAGCCCGCCGATGACTGACAGGGATGATTGGTATGCAGCCCGAACAGCGTCGTCCTTTAAAAAACCTCTCCCTGAAAGCATTCATCATACAGAACGAGACAGAGGAACAGACGCAGAACCACCAAGAGATGACACGTCTCATGTTATGAGAAAAGATAGAAAGAATCAGTGTGAAGAGTTACACAATAAAACACACAGTGCCATTAAACGGGGAAGACCCGATTTAGTCCTCCACGAGATCAATAACCAGTACACACACACACATCGATCAGCATGCAGTCGTTTATATTTCATCCTCCAAAATCAATCTACCCGTAGCTTCTGGAACTCTGTAATCTGTTCATCAATTCTTTCTGATTCAGGTATCGGCCAAAGCAGCACGTTTTTCAATCAAGTCATTAATCAGGTGATCCATAGAGGTGATCGGGGGAAAGGGGATGTCACTCGCAGGGCGCCAGAAGGGCTCGTGGACAAAGACAGTGCTGCTCTGCAAGAAAACGCAATCCTATGATTTACATGCTTCTAGTATGCTAATATTTCTGCTTAAGAAAAAATTAATATTTTAAGGATTTTTATTTTTATTTTTTTTTCAGGAATCTTTGACAATTTTAAAATAGAATATAAAAAATGAAAATATATTAATATAATATAGGGTGTAACAAGAATAAGTCTAATTCTGTTTAATTTAATTGCAATTTTGTTTTTTGCTTTTCTGCACGAGCAAAAAAATAAATATCATACATTTTCTAGAAAACACCCACTAAAATGCCACATCAGACATATTTACAAAAACAATTTCAGTTTCTGACATATTTAAAAACCAATTACTTTCACCTCAAATACTAATTAGTTGTAAAATTTGCCGCTATCATAAGTTCCAGGAATTTTTTACTTATTTAAAACACAATACAATTTAATATTCTCCCTTATTATTATATCATTTAATATACTTCTCTTATTTTTTAAGCCAGAGATTTTTTATTTATTTATTTTAATAAAACTTGGTTATTGGCTAGTGTTTTTCACAGCAGATTCTTTTCAAAAAACGAGGCAGCCGGTATTATTTTTAAACATGAAATTGAAATAAAATTATATATACAAACGGTGTCTCTTTTGCTCTACTTTATATTTCTCAAATCTAATTTAGCATTTTCAAAGATGTCACAATAGATTTAATTTCAATGACACCAAAAACCATTCGAGTGTCTCCAATCACACGGCGAGCCTGAATATGCAAATGCGTCAATGTTTCACAAAAGAAATAACATCATCACACGGGTTTCAAAAAGACACATGGGTGAGCAAATGATGGCTTTTCGGGTGAACTATCCCTTTAAACATACGGCACGATGACATTTTCTGTTATCGGCTTCCAAAAGAGGAAAAAAAAACCAACATGGTAAAAATTTAAATCATGATTTTCTGATCTTAAACACTTAAAGTCAGGCGGGGAATAAAACTGTCACTTTTTATCCTTCATTCCCTCAAACGAAGGCATGTCATGTGGTGAATCCTGTCTCCTTAAGTTTGCATTTCTCTGCAAATCTTCAAATAAGGTCCCTAAAGGCAGTTTCAGAGAGACGCATCAAAAACCTGCTGCGACGTATACGCAGACGCTGTAAGCGTGTATGTGTGTGTGTGTCTCTCAGAAGCTCTATGAAAAAGTCAGAAAGTGTGACCCGCTGCAGCTCTGGTTCATGAGAGTAACTTTCATGAAATGGAGAGCTGTCAGAGCTGGAGAGGGTCGGGTAATGCCGTCTGACAGTCTACAGACTTCAATCAGCCAGACAGACGGCCTTACATCACACCAGTGAAGGAGGAGTCAGTGTGCATGCGTGTGTGTGTACCTCTGACACTCGCTGGCGTGCAGCACCAGGTCCTGGTTGTTCTTGGCAGACAGCGTGAGCTCATGTTCGGTTGAGTTGAACACATCCAGCAGGAGATGACATTGACGAGTACTACAGAAACATAGAGAAAGACAAACCGAGGAAGCACTGATCAAGTACAGAACTCACACTTCATTTAATAATTCATGTCTGAACAGCAAGCTCTCTGTCCTTACTCAAAGAAAAAAGCAAGTCAGTGCAGTAGGGCTTTAGACCAATGAGATTTCACTGTGGATGGGGTTAGCACAATGCAACAGGGAAAAAATGCTGAGCTTCACTTGTCTGCGTCTCAGTTGGTTAGGGCAAAGAATCCATATTGCATCCATATAAACTGATCGAATTAAACAAACATTATGAAATTATTAATGAAGTGAATTATTCAAGTTTGTAATGATATTTGAATAATATTTATAATGTATGTAAAAATTGTTATTCAATTTACATTTTTTTTGTGTTATTTTTATGTGAAACACTTCAAAAAAGAAAAAAAGAATATGTATTATGGTTCCCACAATAATACTGTTTTCGACATTGATAATAGTAAGAAACGTTTCTTAAACACCAAATCATCACATTTAAAATGATTTCACATTAAAAGGATCATGTGCACCACAGGAATAAATTACATTTTCAAATATATTTAAATTGGAAAAAGTTATTTTAAATTGTAAAACAAACAAACAAAAAAACAAAACAAATCCAACAATATTTCCTTTTCCAAATATTGCTGAATTTTTTTATTTTTTTTTTATGCACCCTACAGTTTGTAAGCATTGAGGCTTTTCTTTTTTCAAAAACACATTTTATTCTAGTAATGCATGTATAAAAATATCTACACAATTTGCATGATTTAAATATGTTTGCACACAGATAAGTTGAACTACACACACACACACACACACACACACACACGTTGTTTTTTGTGGTTTACAGGGACTCTCCATAGGCGTAATGGTTTTTATACTGAACAGACTGTATGTGTGCATTTTTAGATGTTCAAAAAAACACCATTTAGCCTTTTTTTTAAGCCTTTTGAATTAGGGGACACTGAAAATGTCCTCATGAAACACCTACATATTGTAATACTTATGTCATACCCATATCATTATGCAAATTTGTGTCCTCATAAACCACATAAACCCGCACACACACACACACACACAAACCAAACCAGATGAGCACAAGAGGTCAGGCAGATGTACTTGTTGTCATCTTCTTCTGTTCAAACATCAAAGGTTAGCCTCTCTTTCATGTAGCAAAAGCTTTGTGTTTGTATGTGTGCGTGTGTGTGCTACCTGCATCTTTATTAATGCAAACAAATTCTTAAACCCACCACAGTAACACAATACACACAAATCAAATCCCACCCTGCTTGTATTTTCTCCCCAAATCTATTATAACATTAGTCACAGTTTCTTGCAGCAACAATTGCTCATAATTTAGTTTTGGTGACTATGTTCTATCTTCATCTTTTCTTGCCATAAGAATCAAAAGTATTTTTTTTTGCACTTGTACCTTTAAAAATGAGTGCAACAAATATTGTGCATCAAAAGGCAATGAAGGCCATGATATGAGCTCTTTTAACCCCAGTGAGCAGGGATTGTGAATGATACGACACAAGCAGAGCAGTCAAGACATACAATCTCTCTCTCTCTCTCTCTTGTTTCTTACAGTGATCAGTAGGGAATGAATCATCACAAGAGATGCTGCCAAGTTTTAAATAGCTGAGAGAAATTGAGAGCAAATGCCAACCAATGCTTACTCAACACAGAGCATCCCTCATTCTCTCACTCTCCATCAATCTCTCTTAACTTCTGAGCAGATGCCCAAAGTTTTCCCGCAGCGGAGTCCAATGACGTCACCGCCGGAAAACACAGAGGAACGTTTCAAGTTAAATGCATCATGAACATGACCCCATTTACGGTCTTAATACACATGCCGGATCTCATTAAATGAAATGAAAATCATAATCTTTCTTCAAAATAAACATTGTTTAGCCCATTGCTTTTGGTTGCTCACTAGAGGTTTCAAGACAATAAGGCAAAATTATATGCAACGCTGCTTTAAAATAGCATGGATTGTGAAATACAGTCTGTGAAGAAAGACGCTGCACTATAAACGAAAAAAAAAAAAAAATATGCACACACCATTTTGACAGCAGAGCCACAAAAAGATTTTACCTGTTGACTGAATGTCTAAGAACTGTACACAGTGCATGTGTAAAGTTTCATCCAAAGCAATCATTTCGTATGAACTGCAACACTGCGAGTGCCGGATGTTGTTTGAGCAACATAAAAGCAACAATGTAAAGAGGGAAAATTCTGATTCTGACTATATTTCATTTATATTATATTATTATAACAATAATATATTTAAAACAAGTTATATTTACTGTGAACAAATATTTATATATATATATATATATATATATATATATGAATTAATAAATGTATTGTATTGTATTGCCATACAGTATATCATTAATTACTAGTACTTTATTATTATTATTATTATTATTACTACTACTACCTAGCATTTAAAGACACAGAAATTTACTATTAATTTATTTTAAGTTACTATAATATGACAAAAAAAAAAAAAAAAATATGAACAGCCATACTTAACTATTCTTATATGTAATAATTAAACAAAAACATATAATATTACACCCCAAGATGAAAAAAGAATTATGCCATCATGTTTCCAGTATGGGATACCTTTTTATATTACAATTCAGACTTAAATTGGAAGTACATGCAGAATTGAGATATAAATTCAGAATTTTTCTTGCAATTCCAAGTTCATATTTAGCATAAACAAAGATTTACTATGAACAAGTAAAAAAAACCTAAAAAAAAACCTGAGAAATAAATAAATAAATGAAATATTTAGCATAAAAAAATGTACTATGAACAAGTAAAAAAAAAACTAACAGATAAATAAATTAATAAAATATTTAACATAAAAAAATATTTCCTATGAACAAGTAATAAAAAACAAACAGATAAATAAATAAAAAAATAAAATATTTAACATAAAAAAATATTTACTATGAACAAGTAAAAAAATAAAAATCAAACAGAGAAATAAATCTTTTCCCATCATAGGCTTAAAAAATAAATGTAATAATACTTATTTAATCTTAAAATTCAGACTTAAATTTAAAAATAATGTTAAAACTAAGAAATATAAACTCAAGAGTTCAGATTTCTCTCACAATTCTGAAGGACATCATAATTTAAAGCTTATATCACACATACTTCCTGAAAAAGCTAAAAACAATACTGATGAATAATTAATATATCCACTTTAACATGAATACGAGTGTCACGTTTCTGCTTGTAATCATCCTGAATGCTTCGCTCCGTAGACCTCCATTATAAGTGAATTAATGCACATGTTTAAAGTTGCGAGTTTAAGCTGTATTGAACCCCACACAATCCTTTAAAGCACTGGATTTGTCGGAGATGAAATGTCATGAAGAGAGTAGCTCTTTTATTTGGCATTTGAATGTTTTCTTTCCTCCGGAGTTCCTCGTCTCCCTACATCCGCTCACACCAAACCAGAGATAAAAGCTTTTTTTAAGACAGGTTGTTTTTCATTTAATGGTCTTCCTGTATTATTTGTGTTAAGTGCGTCTAAAAGTGATGGCAAAGTTTGTGTTGTGGGCGTGTGTTAATGGTGTCTGAGTTTAGTAATTAAACTGTTGCTTTTTACAACATCCTGATGAATTTACTTGGTCAAACACACACACACACACAGTACATTTGTCCACACATAAGAGGTGTGGGTGTGAATTAGACACGCAAACATTAGTCACAGACAGCTTTTCGTGTTAGGAAAGCATCTTCCCGCATCTTTAAGAAGCTTTAAAGAGAAATAATCCAGGCAGAGCAGCGAGTTCTCATCAGATCTGTGGTGTGGAACAGACCTCTACTCTGCCTGCATTATTCAGAGCAGACGATGGGACATTTGTCTGGACCCACCGCCCAGAAATGTCTAGAAGATTTTCATCTCAGGAACATTATTTCATCTCCTCAGAGGTAGTGAGCTGAAGAACTGCACCGCGCTCGAGTGGATCCTTCAAGAGGCTGTGTGTCTGAGTGTGTACGTGTGTAAATGCTTCCTGTTCCTATCAAGCCCGTACTGTATATATAATGTGTTTCAAAAGGAATTCTATTGTAGGGATTTATAATGCCTTATAAAACACACTGAATTTCATTTAATGATTTCATAAGTATTATTCTTCAAGGTATACTGATGAATAGAGTAAGCTAATAAAAAAAAGTGTAAAAATATATATTTTATATATATATATATATATATATATATATATATATTTTTTTTTTTTTAATTTATATAAAACAAGTGGTTATTTTTATTATAACATATATAATTACTTTTTTGTATAAATTAAGAACACAATGTAGTATACTGTATATGATACCCTTTTTTCACACAATTCTTACAAATTAAAAATGAATAAAATACATAAATTAAGAAAAAATAAATAAAAAAAATCTTATTTTTGAATATAGATATTACACCATAATATATAGCATTATTACTATACATACACAAAAAGAATAATTATATAACAACCAAATACTTTAAAATATTATATACATTCTTAAAAAAATATTTTATAGTAATAACAATAATAAATTAACTGTATTGTATTACATACAAATCAAGAATATATATATACTGTTTATATATATATATATATATATGGTAAATAATTATTATTTTTTTATTTATTATATTATATATATTTTTCTATTATTTTATTTTTATTTATTAAAACTCTTATAGTCTAACTTTAACCCTATAACAGATTTTTGGGATGAACAAACACATTACACACTCCTTTTATAAACCTGTTGTCCTCGTAGGGATGTAATGAGGTGTGTTTTACACATTTAGTGCTGCTATTCTTAGCGCACCTGAAGCCATCAGAGAAACACATGCACCAACAGACTGCTGAATATTTCACACCCATTCACCACAAACAGGACTTTGCATTTCTACTGAATGTGCCGCTGTTCTTCTTGGCCAGTGTCCAGCATGCTGAATGAAATTTTCTTGGCCTCTTGTGGAAGAATGAGCTAATCATAATTTAAGGGTTTACGGCCATTGCTTGAATAAATAAAGTTCAGAACGAGGCACACAAAACAGTGCTGAGGAGGCTACTTTCAAACCGCAGCCAAGCTAAAATCTGCTCATAATTTACAGCAGAACAACTACACTGACAGTCAAGCCATTTACACACACACACACACACACACACATATATATATATATATATATATAAATAAGAGAGAGAGAGTGTGTGAGAGAGAAACGCAGTGTGTGCGTGTGTGAGCAGCCGATCCATCTGACAGAAATGATAGATGATCTAGATGACTGAGACAGCAGATATTATTACAGCTAATGAGTCACTTCAAGTGGTCATTACTAAGGTGTGATCAGTCTCTCTCTCTCCACATCCATCTCCATCAGTCTATCCTTCTCTCCACTTCTCTGTCTCAGCAGCAGTCATTCACATCCACCTCTGCTGTATCACACTGAACATCGGCGTTCTAGTGGCTTCTTCAGAAACGACCTTTGTGGCTGTATTCATTCAGCAGACGAGACCTCTGCCTTAATAATGCAGCTGAGCACTCATTACTATAACAGGACAGGGCGCTTGTAAAGTACATCATGTTTTAAACTACCTAACTGGATAGATGGTGAGGTTTCGGAGTGCTCTGGTGCTGTTTGACTACACAATCTACTATGGGTCTTAACCTTGTTTACAGTAATTATATTTCATCTGACATAATGACAAGTTGCTTTATTGATTTTCAGGTGAACTATTCCTTTAATAGTAGGTGTTGGGTAAAAAACAACAACAACAAAAAAAAACACTAAATTGCAAGAAACTGCCCTGAAGAAATGCTACAAAGAACTAAATCTGGTGTGTTTAAGACATGTTGCAGGCAGAGGCTTGCCTCGAGTATGAGGTAAATGTGTTGTTTGATACCTGGTGGCAGGTAAAGTGCTGACTCGTGTGAAGAAAACTGAAGGTTCAACATCCACTCTGACCCCAAGACTGAGCTGGCGGTAGTAGCCCTCCACCTGACCGGCTCCTCCGCTGTATTTAAAGGTCAACACAGCCTCCAGCGTCTACAGAAACACAGACAGAGAGAGAGAGAGAGAGAGAAAACACATCACTGAAACAGACCAGAATCATGGAAGCACAGAGCAATTCATTTCCAACTGAAGAAAGCAAATCAATGACACACAATCACAAGACCTTAAACCGGAACATTAAAGGTTTATTTACTCATATCCAAAGTCGTTTTAAACTCTTCACGCTGGTCTCTTTGATACCATGAAAACATGTAGAGGCTGCCAAATCTCCAAGAATAACATGAAAGCACAATAAAAGCATCGTATTAGCAGTCCATGTGTCTTGTGTCCTGCTCCCAGTCATCTGATTGATTTGTATGAGAGACACAAACAAGACTTCAAAAGACTTGAAGTTTGCAGAAGACATATCTTCTCTTTGGTATGTTTATGGTACTTTTTTGTCTAGCTTGAAAGCCACTGGTCACTCTCTGCCTTTGTTGCGTAAATTGTGTGTACACACATGAGCTTGTTCTTAGACTCGTTCTTCTGTTAGTGAATTTGGAGTCTTCTAATGAGCACCCGCGTGCACGAGGTTAGTCATTTGCATAGCACACACACAGACCAGCTCCATATAAGGGCTTTCCGCTAAGTGGCACTCGTCCAGAAAAAGACAAAGAAAAAGAACTGTAACGATAATGAACGTGAGGTTTTGTTGTCGGAGATGGAAACCAGGACCGATGTGCTATTTATGTTTGTCTCATCAAACATATCTGTGCGCTTTCTAAAGATGCTCCTTAGACCTCTAATTATATTGTTTTAGTTACTTTTCACCCACCCTGTAAATAACATATACTCAGATATGTAGGGTTCTTTATACATCCTTATAAGGCCCATGATTATTACGTATGTGTGGTATGAGTTGTTCTGAGTTAAAATATCACTAAACTATATTATTTTAATTTATTATTTATGAATTTAATATTATATAATATTAAATAATATTAAATATTATTTTCCTCCACAGAAAACAATTCCATTGTTTTATCCTGCAAAAAAAAAAAAAATTTTTTACAGCTGCGTTACAGAGGAAACTCTGGTAACGAAAGAGTGAATGCAGAAAGAGGAGGACAAGCTGAGTCAGTCCGGGGGTTGAGAGAAAGTGTGTGTGTCATCTTGGCCTTCTCTGCATCACTGCTTATTGCTAGAACGACGGATACTTCCCAAACAAACTTTCCCATTTTCTGCATGTCTCTGTAATCTACTTAAAAGGGGGAGCATCATGTAAACATTATTTAAATGGTTAAAGTGCATCTCCTGCTTAAAATTCCATTATTGCTGTCACTCATCTTGCCTCGTCTTACCAGACCTCACCAGAGCGAACGGTTTAAAATAGAGCACCATCTCATCACGTAAATGGAGTTCAGAAGTGTAATCGGTGCGCAAAAACCATCAAAACAGAACACTGCTTTCATGCAGACGCACCGGCAGACTGCTCAAGGATTGGATTCTGGTCCACTTTATAACATATCCTGACCAAGAACATCCCACTAAAACAGGTGATGTAAACATGGGTGTATACAAAACATCTGAAACTCAACGACCACAGCATCTCAGAAAAACCAAAGAGCTATGAAGGAATGCGTGTATGAATATACAGATCAATGAAGAAATAAAGAACGGAATTAATGAGTAAATCAAATAAGAGATGAACAAATAAGCAAGTGCACAAACATCTACTGCACAAAAAAAAAGAGGTTATTGAATGGACAATAATTAATAACATGTTTGGAATCAGTGCGATTTTTAAAAAGATATTAAAACTTAAATAAAAAAAAAATGCTCAAAAGTGAAACCAAAAAAAACCATATACTGTATTTATATATGTTTTATTATATAAATATATGGAAAAAAAGTTTCCATAAAAATGCTAAGCAGCACATGAAATAATAAGAATGATTTCTTACCAAATGCTTTAAGACAATAATCAGAAAAAAAGCTTTTTTAAATATATGTAATATCGTTTCAGAATATTTTAAGTATTTTTGATCAAATTAATAAAAAAATAAGTTTTTTTTTGAAAAAGGGAAATAAAATTAGATCTTTCTATTTTTTATAGTATTTTCAGAATAACTAATATAACAAATGTAATAACATAAATAAAAAGTGATTAAAAAAAGATTACGCAGTGTAGACAAAAAGAAAATAATAGATAAACATAAACAGAAAAATAGCTAAATAAAAGCAGAACATAGAGATACAGCACACAGATATACTGTATCTATTTCATCTACCACTCTAAACAAAAAGACTTTCCCAGCTGACTGATGAAATCCTGAGCACAGACTCCAAAACAACAAAATTAATAAAAAATAAATAAAAAAGGAGGGTGCTATTTTGAGGATTTTCATCACTGTGTGTAAAAATAACCATTTATAAGGGTTCATATCAGATGTGAAATAGGAACATCACAATCTCCGGGCAAGAAAGATCCGAGCAGCAGATGTTTTCCAGCAGAGCTTCATCTTAAGAGATTTTCTTAAATGAGGGACCGACAGCATCACTTCTGAGTTTGAGAGGATGAGGAGGCAATAAAACTACAGAACGAGGAAGAGTTCAGAGATCTGAAAGGAGGACATATCTCATTGGCCTCATTATTCTGATCGCCTCACGAGCCCTGTGCAGACCTCTGCCTCTGAGAGAACAGACAACGAGTGTGTGTGGTGCTTTCTAGAGAGAGAAGAAGACAAGCGAGTGTGTGTGTATTTGGGTTTGTAGGGTTTCCCTGCAGGGCCCACTGGAGTGATCCACATTCACCCTCCTTACCCCGTTCAATCGCTACGCTCTACTGAGTGTGTGTGTTCGCTGAGAGCTGCTGGCCTCCAGAGAGAAGCTATTTCAATCACACAGAGAGCTAAAGATAGAACCAACCATAAAGAGAGAGAGATGTGCTGACACACAGTGAATTTAATAGCCTGCGGTCTAATCACCCGGGAGTACATATACTGACGCTGAAATAACTAATGAAGAAATAGATTAATGAACAAATAAATTAATGAATTATTAAAATATTGTTTAAATGTACAAATTAAATTAATCTGCGGATTTGATGAACAAAGAACTATTAAATAAACACACAAATGCACAATTTAAAAATGACTAATGAACTACAAACAAATGATCAAACAATAGCTATACAAATAACAAACGAATTAATAAATGAATGCATGGATTTATAAAATAATGATTAGAATTACCAAACCAATACATGTACAAATAAATAAAGGAACTAATGAGCAACAGAATTTAAAACAATGAGCAAACAAACAGGAATGAATGAACGAACATGTGAACGAATGAATGAAACTCAAACGAGTGAACAAACAGGAATGCTGAATCAATGAAAAATACAAACTCAAAAAATTCAAGAATGAATAATAAACTAATGAATTACATTTAAAAAAAAATAATAATATATGAAAAAATTGGATTCAAACTAATGGATAAACAAATAAATGCCCCCCCCAAAAATGACTATTAAAATAAAAATAAAAAGTAATTTATGAACAAACTATACTAAAATATGATTTAAAATGCCATGATTTAAAATACACACATATATACAGTATATATATAAAATAAAATATGACAATAGAAACAAGCAAATGCATGAATGAATAAACAAATGAATTAGTGATTTAAACATAGTTTTACTAGTTTATTCATTCATGCATTTGCTTGATAGATTGTCATTATTCTTTATACTGTATCTATAGCTTTGTAAATATATGTTGATTACGTAGAAAGACTCAAGGGGATATGCCCCATAAGAAAGGGTGCTTAAGAATGTTAAAGAAAGATTGACCAAAAACGAACAACTGAAAACTAAAAACTGAATGAACTTACATTAACTAAAGTTAAAAAAAAGTGAATGAATGAACTGACTAACATAAATGTGAATGACTGGAATAAGATGCAGGCAGACTAAATGAAACTCTAGGATGTTACTGAAATGAAATCTTGTGTGAAACTAGATCTTCAGGTTTCATAAACACAGAGCAAAGACCTTCGGGCTGAAATGGATGAATGTTGAAGAGCTCCAGCGGGAGCGTGATGGTGATCACTGCAGAATCACCTCTCACTGTCAAAAGCCCTAATATCACTGCTGCACCGCTGCAATATTAACCACAGAAATATTCTGCGCTCGTTTAACCCTTCTGAAACGCCCGCTGCCCCTCAGTCATGTCCTAACGGTTATTAAGACCCCAGAGTTTTACGGCTTACAAGAGGAGGATGTGAAATCCAATACACTTCATAAAGATCTCAGACATTTTCATTTACATCCTCCTTACAGACCATTACTACAGAGAGAGAGAGAGAGAGAGAGAGAGAGAGAGAGAGAGAGAGAGAGAGAGGGAGCCCTTAATGCTTTTGCAATATGTACTCCAATAGCCATGTCAATAAAGCAGCACTGAACTGAAACTGAACTAAACTGAGATAAAAGAGAAAGTTAAAGAGGTAATAGACTGGATATAGAGAGCAGAATGTGGGATAGAGAAGTAGTCCGGGCCATTTTGACATCATCAGTTTTATATACATGTATATAATGAATGAACCAATACACGGATAAACACATTAATAACAAAACAATTAATAAAAAAATAAAAAATCTGCTAAAATAATTAATATAACTATGAGCAAACAAACAAACAAAATGAAAAAATAAATAAATAAATAAATAAACGATTAAATTAAAAAAACAAAAACTTTAAATACGGTTTAAAAAAAAAGTTATCATGTTGCTATATCTTTATCAAGTAATGGTTGCTGTACAGGAGACGGGCTAATTATGAGAGGCTTTTGCAACATACAGGGAAACACACAGTGTGGTCAGATCCTGATAACAGCAGGTTATCAGACGTGTTTATCAACACTGGACTCTAGTGACCTTTTTGTTGTAAAAGCAGGTCTCTATGGCATTACGTTACCCAGACACGCACGCACAGACTTAGATACACGCAGGTTTACTGTAAGAAATTCTGTGTCAATTCAAGCTTATGATTTCTAATGTCAGTGACTAGTGGCCAACAGGGCTGTCGCGATAACTGAAATATTGCGATACTGCGCTACGGACGACCATACTGTAACCGCAGCAACAGCAATATCAGAACTAACTGTTCTTTGTATGGACATTCTTACTGTCAGGTTAATGCTTTCATTCGTTTCTAAATATGACCTTATTGCATTTTACTAGTTTTTATTTAGTTTTCTCTTGTTTTCGTTGTGTTGTATCTTGTCTCCGTTGTCTTGTACCAGTTTTTATTTTGTTTTGTCTTGTTTTCGTTGTGTTGTATCTTGTCTCCGTTGTCTTGTACTAGTTTTTATTTGGTTATGTCTTGTTTCCGTTGTCTTGTACTAGTTTCCGTTGTCTTGTACCAGTTTTTATTTTGTTTTGTCTTGTTTTCGTTGTGTTGTATCTTGTCTCCGTTGTCTTGTAC
>JAUCMU010000039.1:17555250-17587065 GCA_032275025.1 Enteromius treurensis | reverse complement strand
ATATATTACAAATTAGCTGTGTCAATAACAATTTACATTACTATATTCATAATTCAGGCATGGAATGTGTTGCTTTATATCCACTATACTATTTACTTCATGTGCGCTCTACCTTCTTTCTATATTTTGTGAAAACTGCTCTACATTGTTGCTGCCTTAGGAGAATAGCAACCGAGAGTTTGATCCCGGTGCATAACGAGAATCTTAAAAACTTGCTCTCTCTGTTCATGCCGCCGTCTCTCTATGTGAAGACACAAGAAACGGCTGTTCAAAGCCTCGTTCAGATGCTAACAGCTCCCAAACCTCACTGAAGATGAATAATAGACAGAGGCCAAATAACGCGTGTGAACGTTTAAATGAGCGCCTGCCCTACAGACACGCGATCCTTATGAATCACAGCTTTGATTTTCATTTGCACATGAAAGACTGAAGAATGCATGAACAAGATGCTGCATTATAATGGCAGTCATCAGACATTCACGAGGAAAACTCTACAAAATCAACCCGCTGACTCGTATTAACACCTGCCACCTGTTTGTCTGAGGCCTGACGAAGAGTTCGACCATTTCTCAGTCATGCTTAATTTTGCTTATGCTGACCTCTGATGTCTATCAGCACAGCAGTGATACAACTCATATTAAACTCAAACCCAAACACCTTGATTTAGTTACAAAAGAGCTTCTGAAGGCAGCACCATGACACTACAAGAACCAACATTTAAACCTTAATATGAAAGCTGGGAAACCTTAAAGGGGTCGTCTGGTGCCACATGCACTTTTTCAAGCTGTTTGGACTGAATTGTGTGTTGGGAGTGTGTGTACACAAGCACCCTACAATGATAAAGATCCACAAGTATTTTTATTGAATTAAAAGAAGAATAAGTTGCCCCTTCTGACACCGTCACACCGACAGAGGCCACGCCCAAAATAGTTGATTGACAGCAGCGTGTCACACCGCCCTGAGTGAGCCGTCATCAGAACCAAAGATAAAGAGACAAGCACGACATCTGAGTGACTGAAGACGCGAAGGATTAATCAGAATGCCCTTGATCAATCGGAATGCGTTTATGTTCGCGCGAATCATTCATGATCCAGCCTCACCTACAGAAGCAGCGAGTGTAATGTCTTTTAATAAATCTTTGGAAATCGCCTTTCCTAATAATGTGCTAATTAGCAAGTTTCACTATGAATACGGCTAAAAAAAGATCATCTGAGAGCGACTCGGAAAAGAGGGGCGGAGTCAGCGGAGCTCGTGAAGATTTAAAGGGGAAGTACACAGAACATTAGCTTGTGGAAAATTGCCTTTGTATGACCCCTTTAAATATGCAGAATATAGAGGTTTGCTTATAGATGTGTTCATAAATTAGCATCACAAAATTTACATTTTATTCACATTTCAATTTAAGTTCAACCTAAGCTGTATGCGTTTCTATTTGAACTATGAATTGCTTGTTAAATAGTTTTTGGTGTTGTTTTTTGGGGGGTAACAACTAGCATTGCACCAAACATTATAAACCTGAAGGAAAGCTATCAATCAACAAGATTTAATTAAAAAGGGATGAAAATTGTGTGGTGATCATGATTCGTTTAGAGAACATGGTGCTAAAGGAGAAGATACAAATAAAAGAAAGAATCAACTTTTGGTGAAACAGTTCCATTCAAAGTTTTGGGGTTCTTATTTTTTTAATTAAATCAACATTTTAATTCAGCAAACACATTCAATTGATCAAAAGTAACAGTCAAGTAATTTATAATGTTACAAAAGATGCCAGTTTCCACAAAAATATTAATATGCAATATAGTATATTTGTGGAAATATATTGAAAGCATGTAAGCAAGAACTGTTTTAAAGATTGATAATCATAATAATAAATGTTACTTGATCAGCAAATAAGCATATTAGAATGATTTATGAAGGATCATGTGACACTGAAGACTGTAATGATGCTAAAAATTCAGCTTCGCATCACATCTTTGAGCTCTTTTTTTTTTTAAAGAAATTAATATTTTAATTCAGCAAGGACACATTAAACTGATCAAAAGTGACAGTAAATGCATTAATAATGTTACATAAGATGTCTATTTCAAATAATTGCTGTTGAACTTTTTTATTCATCAAGGAATACTGCAAAAAAATGTACCAGTTTCAACAAAATGATGCATATGCAAAATAGTATATTTGTAAAAATACAGTACATTGTAAACATAAGTGGCGCAAATTGTTTTCAACGTTGATAATCAATTTTCTTTTAAAAAACCTTATAAAAAATATCGCCAACCCCAAACTTGACAGTACAGTATAGAGAATAAGATTTCGGTAACACTTTAGAAAAGCTAACACTAAAGTACGATTTTTTTTTTTTGCTGCTTATTAATAGTCAGTGCAGTAGTTGTTAAGTTTAGGTATTGGGTAGGATTAGGGATGTAGGATAATGTCATGTAGAATAAGACATTCATATTTGCTTAATTAGCACTAATAAATGGCTATTTTTTTAGTAATGTGCATGCTAATAAGCAACTAACAGGTGTAACCATCAAATAAAGTGTTT
The DNA here is from genome assembly GCA_032275025.1 of Enteromius treurensis. NCBI lineage: Eukaryota > Metazoa > Chordata > Actinopteri > Cypriniformes > Cyprinidae > Enteromius > Enteromius treurensis. The sequence continues at coordinate 17,584,517 of JAUCMU010000039.1, read as the reverse complement.
CAGATGAATTAAACAACCATCTATGTGTAAACGTCTGAACTTTTCCTCCACCGATAAAAAGAAACATTAATTATAGTAACAGTTACACTGACAGACAGAGCGAATATTAAACTGGTGCTGTTTTAGCAGTTTAATTCTCAGTGTCTGCTCTTCCCCTAGTGCTTATCTATTCCAGCTGTCTTTCGAGAGCCGTGATCCCTTCTTCAGAACAACACGGATGGAAATAAACAACCTAGACAGATGTTAAACCCTGTTCCACAACAACACGCTCCCAGGCCCGCTAGCCGTCATCCTGGAGGGCTTCTTCCTGGCAGCGGTCCTGAACGGATCAGGACAGCAGACTACATCCACCCCGAACGTGCACACCTGTCAACGCTACAATCTGTTTTTTTGGAGCCTGGGGATCTCAAAGCACGAGTTTAATCTCCAAAGTCTCTGCAAAAGGCAAAATTTACAATTAGCATGCTGCTAATGAGGCCTATAGAACTAAGTTAAGAACACAAAATAGAGCTGGTGTTTTTTTGGATCTGGATTTAATTTTAATTTCCCAAACATACTAGCATATAAAAAGAAATTTCATACAGTCTCGGTTTCAGGCGGCGTGTTGACAGACTGTTCATGGATCATCTGAAGCATATTGCGCATAATAATGGAGCTTTCCAAAATCATAATCTCATATTGGCTAGCTTTACATGATTTACAGGAATCTTTTTGAACCTTTTTTAAGCGTATCTTCCAGTTTCTGAGAGTCACCAAAAAAAAAAAACAGCCACGCTTGCTTTTTGTTCCCAAGCTGCCAAGATGAACGCTTCTAAGGTATTGAATCTTTGAAAGATATTCAAAAGTTGAGACTTTCAATAAGGAAAAACTGGCTATGTGAGACTCATTTTCATATACTATACACTACAGTCTGAAAATAGCCACTGTGTAAAATTAAATTATTCAAAATTACAATCAAATGCCATCAAACTCAAAAGCAGAGGAGAGGTAGAAAAGAAGAGAGGCCCACAGCTCAAGCTGTCTGCGCTAATTTGTTGGCGACGCAAATATTCAATAATTCATAATTCTGTGTGAGTGAATGCTAAAAACAGAGTGTAGATGGTTGAGTCGGCTTTATAAACAGCTGAGCAGTGATCATAATTCACCGTGGTATGGCCGGGATTGAAACTCGGTTGCTAGGAGACGCAGAGTTGCCGATGGCATTGACTTCTGCAGCCTCATGTTTTAAACAGAGGTGACAAACAAGACACTGACCGTCACATTTCAGGAGATTATTAACATTTCTGAGAAATTTGTGGCTTCTGTAGATAACACATACATTAATTGGAAATTTTGTGAATTGCTTTGTGTTAATTTAACAGGCACTGGTGATAAAAAAATATTTTAAGTGCACATATAATGTTAACCAAGTTTTTTAATTGAGACCATTTTCAACTCTCTCTCTGTCCTTCACAATTAAACGACTACGGATGGAAGTATTCTATCATCACAAACACAATAAAAAAGGTAAATGGAATCGATAAAACAATGGATGGATGGATGGATGGATAAGATAGACAGATGGATGAAAGACAGAGACAGACAAGCAGACAACATACAGACAGATGACACACAATTAGATAGACAGACATACAGACGAAAAAGACAGACAAAGAGGCAGACAACAGACAGACAGACAGACAAACAGACAGATGAAAGACACAGACAAACAAGCATACAACAGACGGACAGACAACAGAAAAAAAGACATACAGACAGACAGACAGATGAAAAAGACAGACAAACAGGCAGACAACAGACAGACAGATAGACAGACTGGCAGACAAAAGACACACAAATAGATAGATGAAAGACACAGACAAACAGACAGACAGACAGACAGACAGACAGACAAACAAACAGACAGATGAAAGACACAGACAAACAGGCAGACAACAGACAGACAGATAGACAGACCGGCAGACAGACAAACAGATGAAAGACACAGACAAACAGACAGACAGAAAGACAAAAGACACACAAATAGATAGACAGACAGACAACAGACAGACATAAAAAAAAGACAGACAGACAGATGAATAAAGACAGACAACAGACTGACATATAGACAAATAGATAGACAGACCGGCAGACAGACAAACAGATAAAAGACACAGACAGACAGACAGACAGACAAAAGACACACAAATAGATAGACAGACAGACAGACAGAAAGACAGACAACAGACAGACAGAAAAAAAAAGACAGACAGATGAAAAAAGACAGACAACAGACAGACAGATAGACAGATAGATAGACAGACCGGCAGACAGACAAACAGATAAAAGACACACACAGACAGATAGACAGACAGACAAAAGACACACAAATAGATAGACAGACAGATGAAAAAGACAGACAAACAGGCAGACAACAGAAAGACAGACAACAGACAGACAGAAAAAAGACAGACAGACAGACGGACAAAAGACAAATAAATAGATAGATAGACAGACAGACAGACGGACGAAAAGACAGACAAACAGGCAGACAACAGACAGACAGAAAAAAGACAGACAGACAGACAGACAGGCAGACAGACAAAAGACACACAAATAGATAGACAGACAGACAGACAAACAGACAGATGAAAGACAGACAAACAGACAGATGAAAGCCAGACAAACAGACAGACAACAGACAGACAGAAAAAAGACAGACAAACAGACAGACAAAAGACACGCAAATAGATAGATAGACAGGCAGACAAACAGACAGATGAAAGACAGACAAACAGACAGACAACAGACAGACAGACAAAAGACACACAAATAGATAGACAGACAGACAGATGAAAAAGACAGACAAACAGGCAGACAACAAACAGACAAAAGACACACGAATAGATAGATAGACAGACAAACAGACAGACAGATGAAAGACACAGACAAACAGGCAGACAACAGACAGACAGACAGACCGGCAAAGACAGAGGATGGACAGACAGACAGATAGACAGATGGATAGATAGACCGATAACAGACAGACAGACGACAGACAGAAATAAACAGGTAAATGGATCAATAAAACAATGTTAAAATGATCTACAGCTGTATGACTCTGAAGATACTGAGGGCTTTAAATCAAGTCAAAAACACGGGAGAGTTAGATAAACCAATAACCCTGAGCACCATTTCACAAACTCTTCAAATGTTTCTTCACTGTCGGTCTAAGGTAAAACTTTGATAATAGAGCTCAGATCACATCTGACTACAGAGAGAAGCACATACAGTATAAAATATACAACGAAAAGAGCAGGAGAGAGTGTGAGAGACACATGGAGGATGATAATAATCCTCCATCAGCATGAAGAAAACTGAATAACACATTATTACCGCAACGACGTCCTCTCTCTGATACACTGCCTTTATCTGCCCTACACCTCCAGCATAAGAATGACTCTACAGCTCCTGCACTGGATTCGGATTCCTCCTCTTCTCATTCATCTTCCTCTCCAAACATGTCTGACATTAATTCAGCCCAAACCACTTCCACAGACTCCGTTCAAAGTCTGTGGGATCATTTCAGCCTCTATTGTACACACTTTGTAATAAATGTAATCTTAAACTGTGAAAATCTCCATTGCATTGACAATGTTTGGCATTTAAAAAGTGATGGTGAGTGGGTCAAGTTAATATTTATACTTTTGATGCCTGACAATTTAAAAATCGCACTATTTATTCTGCCCCAAAGTGAGAAGTTGTAAAATTCCAATGCACTTAAATTCAAATAAAAATCTTGTTAAGAATGTAAAGCATTCAGAGGGAGCGGTATTGACTTTGGATGGAGTAATGAATATTTTAAAGATGTCACTCTTAAAATAAAGCATAATCTGCAGATGTGCTCAAAGACACAGCACAGATATTTGCAGCACTTGAGAAGCACTTTTAGTACGACAGCCTTGCAAACTCATTAGCAAACCCAATGATTTATTTATTTTGACTTATTTATACTTTATTTTTATTCTAGATTAAAAAAATTTTTTTTAAATGTAATTAAAATAAATTTAAATTTAATGACTAGAGCTCTGTAGTACAAGAACACTAAGTCAAAAATTTTATAAATATTAATTAAAATAATATAGCATATAACATGTCATGTTCTACTTCAATATTTCATCATGTATATAGTTCTAAGCCCACAATCACTATAAAATCAAATCAAATCACTTTGGTTGTGGTAAGATTGTTTTGGTTTTGAGATAAAAGAAATAGAATAAATGTTTTAGTTCTAATAATATTTTAAAAAATATTTTAAATATAATCATACTTGCATATTTGATCAAAGGATGGTACTACTCAAAGACACAGCATCCAATATATGTCTAAAAAAATGAATTAAAACTATTTATTTGTCTTGCTGCTTTGCAAGCACTGACATAATTTCCTTCACAAAATGCAAATCCAGAGTCATGCTGTGTGTGCAAGCGAAGGCAGCGCAGCGTCACTCATTTGATCTCTCCAGATTAAAAAACAAAACAAAACACGAAAGCAACACGCATACACACAGAGGACAAACCCAAAGCCCTGAGGAAAACGTGCGTCTGCCCGGTTAGACAGTGAAAGGTCACTGATTCAGCCATGAGATTCTCACGGAGAGCTAGACACAGTTTCACGCTCCCGATGCACTCCTCAACAAACCACAGGATCACATACAAATACAAAGGTCATGCATATTTAACTACAATTACACCTGCAGTAAACATGAATGAGCATTTGCCTGTGCAGAAGTTATCAACAGAACATAAGAACACTATGGATTCCACAGAATCGCTATGCGGTTTGAAGTTGTCAAAAAAGCCCACCAGACTTTTCCCTCTCGAGCTTAAGCCACTTTTTCAATTTACAGTAAGACTATATTGATACAAGGTGAAAATCCAGATCTACTCAGAATTCATTGGTAGTTGGGGTGAGGGGTTTGTTCAAATGGCCTTTAGTTAAAAAATAGTTTCATTGCCTAATATTGCACCATATGTCGTACACGGCAAATGTCATCATCAAAGCATCATCGCTAACTTCAAAAATGTCTGACAGCTGATGTAATCTGACATCTATCAATCACAGCCTGATATCAAACAGACTGTGACGACCAAGGTCATAAATTATACATCTATATTAAAAAAAAAGACAGCCAGGCCAACACTGAATGCCATCTGGAGTCAGAGAGAAGGACTGATAGCTGCAGAGAGAGAGAGATCTCAAAAACGGGCATTTCCATATGTTGAGTGATCTATCCATCCATCCATCCATCCATCCTCAATCCATCCATCTATACATCAATCTCTTTCTAAATCCATTCATTATTTTATCTATCTATCTATCTATCTATCCATCCATCCATCCATCCATCCATCAAGCCACCTATCTATCTTTCATCTATCCATCCAATCTATCTACATCATCCATCAATCTCTTTCTAAATCCATTCATTCTTTTATCTATCTATCAATCCATCCATCTATCCATTCATCAATCCACCTATCTATCTTTCATTTATCAATCCAATCTATCTACATCATCCATCAATCTCTTTCTAAATCCATTCATTCATTCTTCTATCTATCTATCTGTCCGTCCGTCCATCCATCTAGATCCATCCTCCATCCATCAATCCACCTATCCATCTTCCATATATCCACCCATCTATCCATCAAATATAACCCCTCCAAACATTGAGGTTTTACTTTCAAGCCATGTTTGGGCAATTTTCCATTTCTACTTTTATGACTTTTTAGAACACTTTTTGCAGAATAAAATTCAGTTCATTTCTGCTCTATCTATCCATCCATCCATCCATCAATCCACCTATCTATCTTTAATCTATCCATCCAATCTATCTACATCATCCATCAATCTCTTTTTAAATCAATTCATTATTTTGTCTATCTATCTATCTATCTATCTATCTATCTATAGTATCTATCTATCTATCCATCCATCCATCCATCCATCTGTCCATCCATCTATCCATCCATCCATCCTTCCTATCTACATCATCCATCAATCTCTTTCTAAATCCATTTATTTTTCTGTCCGTCCGTCCATCCATCCGTCTACATCCATCCTCCATCCATCAATGTTAAACTATAATTGCAAATAATCTACTTAAAGCCGTATGAGGTTAAAGTTGCAGCTACAGTTGAACCTAGAAGAGAGAGAGGGAGGAAAAAAATAAAAAACATGGATTTCCTACATAGTCAAGAGCATGGAATTTTTAATTACTAGCAAATTACATATTTCTAGTGCAATGTATAAGAATGCAAGTAACACAAGTTTAACAATCAATGTTTTCAATATGGAAGCACAATTGAATTTAAGGATGCAGCATTTGCCTGCTGGTTTCTCTGCCCTCTGTTGGCTAGGAGAGAAACTGTAGAGTGCGTGTGTTTGAACACAGATGTCTCATCAGAGCGCTCTCTGCTCATATTTTATTCATTTTTTGCTTGTGCGGGCTACAGGAGACCATGCTGCAGACAAGCCAAAACAACCGCTGTGTGTGTGTGAGAGAGAGAGAGAGAGTTTCAAAGGTGCTGCAGCCAACACCCACCAATCTAAACCCGATGGCTCATTCTGTGTGTCTGATTCAGGGTTCATGATGACCTTGGCTGTTCCTTGTGGGCCTCCATCCTTTAGTTAAGACATGCTGCCATCTGCTCTTTCTACATCCGTCACTGGCCTTTATCCAAAACCACCCACGAACATCAGAAATCCAAATCCTCTCCATCCTGAACCTTTCACACATCCCTGGAGATCAACAGAATCTTTCCAAGAATTCCAAAAGCCTTGTACAAATATTCTAGAGCTTCTTAGTATGTTTGAAAATCTCCCACTGACTTCAAGTTCTCCAGGAAATATTGGTCTTTGCAAACAGTACTTGGCATTTTCTTAAAAAACATTGTTTTGGCACGACTGTTTTTTTGCTTCCAAAGACATGAAACTTTTAACTTCAGAACGAGGAGGATTCAAATTATATCAGATATTTCATTCTAGGACTATCTTAAAGAAAAGGTTAAAAAAAATTATTTAAATATAAATTGTTATTTATTAACTGTAAATAAAAATTGGAAAAATTAAACAAAATGAAATAAAACTAATATAAACAAAAATAAATAAATAAATATAAATGAATAAATATATATATATATATATATATGTATATGCACATTGAATAAAATTAAACTAAATGAAATAAAACAAAATATAAAGTTAAATATAAATATAGATATAATATATATATATATATACACACACACATTAAATTAAATAAAAATGAAATAAAATAAAATAAATATATAAACATCAAATTTAATAAAAATAGAAATTGAAAAAAAATATACAAAATGGGGGGGGAAAAAACACTATTTAAAATAAAAATAAATGTTTTGTCACCACACAAACTGGCTAATTGAGTGGTATTTTATTGTAAACGTATTGTTATTTTTTTTAACCACACTACACAATTGTAAAAACAATTGTAACACTATTCTTCTATATATATGAACTGTATACACGGTGCACACTCTCAGGAGGTCACAACTTTATGATAAATGCTGTTTTATCTTCAGAAAACACAGATGAAAATAAACCAGAAGTGAAATTCTGACGATAGTCGCGACTCTAATGGCTTCCGTCTATTCGGCTAAGATTATGAAAGCACTTAGACCCCAATAACAATAAGAACAGCGAGAGCTTTTTATTCTAACAGTAGCTCTGTTCCCATGTATTACAGTACTGCTGGGTAATTAGAGGCCCTAATTGGACCATCCACCGCTACATGCTGGTTGAGCCCCTGAAGGCAGCGCGTGCATCGCACAGAAGAGTTATTACAAGAAAATCTGTGTATGCGCATGGATGGAGAGTGCACAGAAAAGCTCCCCAGGCTCTTCTGGAATCCTTTTAGAGTCTTTCGAAACACTCCAGAGTTGTCTAAAGCCTTTACGGAGTCCCGTACCATTTCTGTAGTGCACTGTGGGGCGGTGTTTCGGTTAGAGGATTAGTTCAGCCAGCAATGAAAACACGCATTCATGCACGCATACACTGAAACTTGGCGTATTGCAATTAGTGATTAGACACGGGGCCTAAATTGTATGTTAATGCAGCCTAAATTGTACAATTTTATTTCTTGGATGATATCAAAGCCGGCAAGGCAATGTTCTTTTAAAAAAAAATACATTTCACCAGGTTTTTCATTTACATTTAAAAAGGTTATGTTAAAGTCCGAAATCAGAATAATTAGGTTGTTTTAATGTTTTAATGTTCAAAGCCTTACCAAGGTTTTATTTATTTGATTAAAAAAAGAAACTACAGTAAAAACCACTATATTGTAAAATGTTATTAAAATTCTAAATAAATGTTTTCTATTAGAATATTCTAAAATACAATTTATTCTTGTGCTACAAAGCTGAATTGTCAGCATCGTTACTCCACACTTCAGTGTTAGAAATGTAATAGATTTTCGCTGCGTAATATTTTAGTGGTTTAAAGTAACATTACAAAAATAAATATTGTATTATAATAATTATAATTACAATATTGCTTATAATGATTTGCATTTAAAATAAATGCTGCTGTTCTACTCATCAATTCTGAAAAAAAAAAAAAAATTTGAAATTGCATAATGGTTTTCACAAAAATATTGATCGGAGTAGTTTTAATTGCAATTAAAACTAAAACTGTTAAATTAGCATATTAGAAAGATTTCTGAAGGATCAGATGATATTAAGACTGGAGTAATGCTGAAAATTCAGCCATACAACACATGAATAAATTATGTTTTAAAATTCAAATAGATTGTAATATTATTTCACATTTTTTCTGCTGAAATAAATCAAACTGTAATTATTCCAAATTTCTGACCGGCAATATAAAATCAACTCTACAAAAGAACTTCACAAATCCCGAAAAACATTAGTCAGCATCCTGATGCTGCTGGGAATTTAGTTTAGCCAGAAGAGTAGTAGTGTTTAGGCTAACTGAAGCGTCTAGCAATCTGTTTTAATTAAGAGTGCTGGCAGGAGCTAGAGGGGCATTCAGCGTTCAAAGCTTCCTTCAGCCCGCAGAGAGCTGCCATCTGATCTACTGCCTCAATCATGACCCAGCATTTCACCAGGGAACTGAGTGTAGCGCAGAAATAAAAGTACAACCAGGGTCATGTCTGGAGTATTTGTGGTGGTCTAGATGAGGGCTCAAAACCTACTTAGACCCCAAGAAAACACCAGACCGACATCAGAGTTTGATCTGAAACATTTTATGAAACAGTCTTTAAAGGAAGACTTTTTTGCCCCTTTTTTACAATAAGTAATATACGTTTCTGGTGTCCCCAGAAAGTGTCTGAAGTTTTATCTCAAAATAACCCACAGACCACTTATTTTGAGAGAAAGTGTCTCTTTAAATGTAAATGAACTGCTCTGCCCCACCCTCTTTTCAGAACAGGGCTGTTTTCTGTTCAGCTTGTATCTCAGATACTCTTCTACAAAAATAATGTATATCATGCTGAAATCATGCATTTTAAACCATATTAGTCTAATCTTTCAGAAGCACACCCACACGGAAAGTGGTCATCACTTGGGATGTGAGAACTAAACTAAGTAGGGCAGGGTGATATGGACCAAAAAATGTATCTTGATATGTTTTGCTATATCCTAATATACAATATATATCTCGATATCTTTACAGGATAAATAACCCCCAAAAACTAGTGCTAAAACAAGTCTTTTTTATTGAAACTCAGAGGTAGTGAATAAATCATCTTTTTAACAGGCATCCTATACTGACTTCTGGAAAAGGGGAATAACCAATGACACCAATGACGCGAGCAGGTGAGAGAAGATCGATCGCAAGAATAATCGCGTGCATGTCAAATGGTTTGAAATAAGCTTGTGGGCTCCTGTTTCTTCACATGTAGATCTGTTTTCCTCTGGCTGAAATGATTTACCACGCACACCAGCATCAGTGGTGCACTCGCATCGAAATCCGCGTTTTGATTATTTTCGGTACATACCGGTTACTTATGGCACTTTTCCACTGCATAGTACGGTACAGTACGGTTCAGTACAGCTTACTTTTGGGGGGTATCAGGACCTGATACCTGGTCCTTTTTTTAGTACCACCTCAACCGAGGTGCCAAGCGAGCCGTACCGTTACCAAAACGTGGTGTGTAAACTCTGCTGGTCACTGATTGGCCGGAGAAAATCGTCATTACTGCGTCACTGAACTTGCGACACGAGACACAACAGACCCGCTAGATTTAAATCAGCACAGCCAGCGAAGGATCGGACGCAACTGTTTTGTTTGAAGAAACGCACCTTTTTGTATCAACCAAAAATGGCTGTTTCGTGGTCTATTGAGGAAGTACAGACGTTCCTCTCGTTGATAGCCAAGGAGCGGATGCAGCGAGAGCTTGATGGGGCGAAGCGGAATGAAAAATGCTCCATTGTTGTGTGTTTGTTTGTGGCGCGTTTACGATGATGTCACGGCAGTAGAGGCAGAACTATAACGACACGTGAATAATCCGCCTACTCTAAAGCGGTACTAAACTGCATGGAAATGCAAACCGAGCCGAACTGAGCCGTGCCGAACCGAGTCGTACCACGCGGTGGAAAAGCGCCATTAGCTACCGGTGCCAAACTGGTACCAGGTTTCGGTACCCAACCCTAGTAGCCTCCATGCTGGTCGTGGGCGCCGCCATATTGAATGAGACGATAGGCGAGAGAAGGGTGAACAAAAGGAAGGAGGCGGGGGCAAGCACAGCACAGAAAAGGGCAAACAAGCAAAGTGGCGAAAATTAAATATAACATTATATCGATATATCAAAATTCAAATATTTCGAGATATCGCCCACCCCTAAAACTAAGTACTAAAGTCTTTTTGCGCTTAAACTGTCAAATACACACACGATTGTTAAAAACCCACAAGTTACAAAACTGTTGGCTATGTGTGTGTAGGTTAACAGGTAGAATAGAAATCATAATTTTATATTAGATGGTATAGCTCTCTTGTCTCCTCTGAGACTAGGACTCTACAGTGTTCTGTGCTCATCTGTGCAGCCAAAGACAGAACAGTTAGCATGCTTTGCTTGACCTTTCGCCATAGCTTTAGCACTGGTACACCGTTGATGCTTGTAAAAACATGTCGGAGCAGTGGGTGCATGGAAACGTGCGGATTAAAGGGCGATGATATTATAATAAGGTCACTTCAGCAAACTTTATGCACTAGAAGTATACAATGCCCTCTAAAAGTTTGTCAGTGCCCTAGGCAAAGTGGGGTTAATACTACAACAGGGAAAGTAAATAAACATTTATTTATTATATTAATATACGACTAATATTAACTTTAATTAACCCACACGGGAAACTGTTACTAATGATGGAAATTAACTAAAATATTATTATAATTAACCCATAGTCATCCATCAGTAGGATAGACTATTGCGCAAGCTACAACAGTCCCGTTCGTGTAACAGAAAAACTCTTAAACTGTTAATTGACATGACTATTTAAATTGCGGTTAATAGCAAAACGGGTTAATCGCTGCATCCCTTGTAAAGCATTGAAGTAGCAATAATAATGAACATTAAATAATTGACATAAAAATGTTCGTCTATACACATTACAATCAGACTGTGATGCCTGATTACTGGATTAAATGTGACCCAGAATTAGTTTTTGAAGATTATTGAATCAGCACATGTTTTAAAATAGCTTTAGTAATTGAGTGCCAAATAAATTTAGCAAATCAGACCACCGTTTCGAGATGCTTTAGAAACAGCGGCTGCACTTTGCTACAGTATATTCTTAATTTATTTTCATTATTAAATGTTTTCATACTTTGTGTGGTCACTTATAACAAAAAATAATCCAAACTTCGCTTCCACCCTTTTAAGGGCACTGCATGCAATGCCATTGCCTAGTTATGCACAAGAGTATGCACTATAGGATCTCCCTACTTAACAGGATGTTCTTAAAACAGAGTGCGTACTTAAAACAATAAAGTGCACAAGTTCACTCTTTCATAAGCATATATCTTAGTACATAGTACTGTGTGCATGATAATATTTTAACAATAAGGTTCAACTGGTTAATGCAACAGCTAATAAAACAAGTTTATTCATTATAAATAAGAATTAATTAACAATAGCAGAAAATTTATAAATCAATATTAACTCAGATTAATAAATGAATAAAAATGCACGCATTTATATATATATATATATATATATATATATGCATCAACAAATCAACGAATGCATAACTGCATGCATGTGTAAATGCATAAATTAATGCATAAATACATGAATTAACAGTTCACTGTTAATTAACTATGCATAATAGTATATTTTTGAATTAATATTAACCTAAATGAATGAATTCATAGAAAAGAAATGAATAAATACATGCATCAATAAATTAACAAATGCATGTGTAAATGTCAGAGTGTAAATGCATGAATAAAAGCATATCTAAATGAGAACAGTTGACCGTTATTTATGAACAGTACAGTATTTGTTAATTAAACTACCCCTATTATGATTTCTCAAAATGAGCTTTCATGCAGTGTGTAACAGCTCTAAGTGAATAAAAAACATCCTGCAAAGTTTTTAATCTGAAAGTGCACTGTGTATAAAGTTGTTGTCTCTTAAAAGAAAGACTCAACTCTGAATCAATGAAATGAGTCATTTTTAAAACGAGTCCTAAAATGAAACTAGATACCGCTTTTGGAGCAGGTACATTAAATGTAATCGACCAATCACCGGAGGGCTTTGGAAAAATGAATCATTGAACCAATGGCTTGGGAGTTCTTGAACAAAACAAAACAAAAAAAAGTTTCCTTCAAAAGTTTAAAAATAAGCAAAGGTTAAGATGAAGCATAACAAAAACACTGGAGCATTCTCAACAGAAAACAGCAGAAGACACTTGAAAATGAAATCAACAGGAAGCAAGAACACAGGAAACTACCAAAAGAGCAGTGTCTGAACACCATCAAGATGAAAAGAGACAAAACTGCAGGTGATTCACAGATCTGCTCACCGAAACCAAGTCTCCTCCACACACACAGCAGGTCAAAAGGCACGTGGTTCTGACTGCGTGACAGAATGCCAATCATAACGGGCACGGCTAAAAAGGGAACTGAAGTGCACGTCCTTGTGTCTCCACCGGAGTGGAATGAACTTCAGTCAAGCTGCATCACATCACACTGCAGATAGGCCCGTCCCAGAGAGACTGACTGCATGCTGAGCTTATGGTAGATAAAGTTTGACAGAGGGATTTATGATTGCGCCCCGTGCCGTTTTGATACGAGTAGGAAGACAGGACAATGTAGAAAGCTAAATCAGGTTATGAGTTTTGAGGCCAGGACTCCAGCAGGAACAGGAAAACTCCAGCTAAAGTAATTACTGAAGTTAACTAACAAAAGAAATTGCCTGTGCAATGCCCACAAAGCCGGGGAAAAATGTTTTCTTCCAACACTACAAAGACCTGAGAAATATCATTTTTCATTTGGAACATGCTGTCAGGGGGTGAAATATAGCGGCGGCGCTGCATATGGGTGCAGGTATGGAGGTTTCTGTATCAGGTGGCATAAATAAAGACTGCTGTGGGCGGAACAGGATGCGGTCCATCCTCATATCTCATTCCTCAGCTTTCTGTTCAGTCATATTCAATGTCAAATACAGAGCCCGTTTCTGGCTCTATACCTGCGATGGAGGAAAGCGAGAGCGTGTGTGTGAGTGTGTTCCTTTACCTTCAGGCTGCCTCGGGTTGCTGTTGAGCGCTCAAGTACCTGTAGAGACTCACTAGAGGACGGAGAAACAAGAGTGAATGTAAGAGAGAAAGAAATGCAGTAAAGACGAATCCAGAAGCTGCCACGTCTGACGGTTTCTGTCAAAGTGGGCCCTCTCTTAAGCAGCGAGAACATGGACAGGTCCGCTCACTAAACGTGGGCATTTTCACATCACTATTTGTTCCTGGAAATACTTTAGAAATCAGATCTGGTGTGGTATTTTCTGTCGGCTGTTAAACTGATTTGTCAGACGAGTAAGCAAATAGGTCTGAATCGGGTTGTGATTCACTTTGAATGTGAATTGGTTTGTGGTTCAACCCTAATCGTTCGTGGTTCAGTCTGAAACTAATTGTGATTTCAGCTGAATCAGATTGACTCATGATTCAAGTCATGAACAGTTGACAGTGGACAGTTCACCCATTCACTGACTCATTTTAGAATCAAACCTGCTGGTTTCAGATTTGTGAATGAATAATTCATTGGAGACTGTTCTTTTTTTGTCAAACGTGTAACTTAACTCGGTTTTTGAATTAATGTGAGATTGATTCGTTTAATCAATTTGATTCTGAAAGGTGTTTGTGTATCAGTCCGAATCAATCCGCAATTTAGCCTAAATCAGTGTCTGAATTAGCCTGGCTTCCGCGACTTTAAAGCTGGCCAAGCTACCTTACTTGCGTCCATCAGATGCCTCTGTATACTACTGGACGAATTTACAACCAATCAGACCACCTGAAGCCACCGTAACCAATTGTAGCTAGCTTCAATAAAGCAGTAGGAAAATGTCTTTACTTACTTTAATTACTTCTGCTCCATTTTCAAAGAAAACCGGTCATGACAATTTCTTTAAAAAGCTGCAACAGCAGAGTCGAAAGATTGTTGCTGCTTGGTAGATGCCATGTTTGAAAGCCGGTATGGTTTACGGTCGCAGAACTGCTGCGTCATCGGGTTACACCCAACTCGGGGGCTCGTTTCTCATTGGTTCCCAGTTTTTGGGAACGGAAATGCTCCAAAATGACAGCTTTGCCAGACCAACTTTGCTCGCAAAATAGAATGTAGCTTCACAGGAAGTATGGCTGAATCGGTTTGAGATCAGAACTAGTTATGCTTTAGTCTGAACAATTACCTAATGCAGTCTGAATCAACTGAACAAACTTCAGTTAGTTTAGTTCCTTCATTCAAACAACTTAAGGTAAAACCCATTTTCCGGCCAAAAGAGTGTCAAAACCAAACACAAAAACATCTGAAAACATGGTAAACACATCCTACAAGGTTTTAAGCGCTCCCCACCGGAGATGTTTTTGGATCATTGTTCTGTAATGAGTCCAAAAAGCAGACAGGAAATTACAAATGTGGAGGTTTGAGACTTGTGTTTGATGGTTTGGAGGAAGAAAACATCATTAGCTTCATGCCGCAATAAAGATCCACTTTGATTTCCACATGAGGGTCATTTGCCACGGGGACAATTTTCTCCGGCAATACAAGAGGAAAAGACATAGCGAGAACGAGAAGAATGCATGTAGAGCTGAAGAAGCGACCTTATGAGAATTGAATCATGGTCACCGTGCCCTGAACTATCTTCATCAATTAAACCACAGCAACTCCTAGCTTCTCATTTCCTATCTACATCCACTTCCTCTTCTCCATCCCTCAATCACTTCCCTCACTTTTGACTGAAATGAGCTTTTGAGACCCTATAAAGATGTTGTTAAGCCAGCAATAAGCATAAACATAGATAACGCATACAAATACTGTGTAAAATGTTTATTGAAATTAAACCATTTTTATCTATGCATTTAACTATTAAATATATATATATATATATATATAAAATTCTATTCAGTAGAGCTTTAACTATAATGCAATATGGTTTATTTTTAAGACAGGCATTTGGTATGTAATGTGTAATGATATAAATTTGTATGCATAATAATAATAATATCTAAAACTCCTGCATACTTAGAGACGAAGTATTTTTCAAATTTAGAAATGTTTAGTTATAAATCCCAAGATGTGAAACAGACAGGTGAGCTAGTTAGTGTCTGGAGACCCTGGTGTACGCACAGCAGAGACGGCAAGCGCTTTGACATTTCCAGATCCATATAGGACACGATTCATGGATATTCTTCCTTTCTCCTGGTTTCTTTCCCTTTGGCCATGTCAGCAGTTAGTAGGAAACTAGACATGATATTTATAGTTCTACTGCAGCCTTCAGGAGATCATCTCCCTGTCTCTCTCTCTTTTGCGCGCACTCTACTCTTGGGCACTTTAACTCTCAAAAGCGAGAGACGATATACAAACAAATGTGTGTGTGAAAAATCACGCATTGCAACATTCAACTGAGCGAATGAACCTCTACAGGGATGCATCCGATCCATATCTTTCAGCATTAATAACCAACAAAATGCAATTCAATTTTTCACTCATCGCAAACCACACAGGTGCTTTTTGCAGGTGTTTTGGCAGGTGTGAACAAATGCATTTGATTCAAGCTATTTAAAAACAACTTCAACTGGGTGATTCTTGGGCAGAATAATCTGTAAATTGAACGAAACCTGCCAACGGTCAAAAGATCAACCCTGAGAGAGTAACAGGAACGTGACAACACAATCATTTGCTACATTTGGAAAGTAATTCTGTTCTAACAACAAACTACTGTTTTTTTTTTTATCCTCCTCTCTCTCTTTCTTTCTTTTCCTGAATATAGAGAAACCCAAATAGGATGTTTGAAGATACATTGGTTATTTTCTTATTTCAGATAGCATTTCCCATCAGATTGAACCACCCAAGCTTAACAAGCCTTGTTCCATAAAACATAACAGTTAAACTTAAAATCATTCCTCTCATAAATTACACATTTTTTTGAACGGACTCATTTAGCCATAAATAGCATCGCTATAACTACTGCTCATATTTTAGGTCAGTGAACCGAACAAACCTTACATTTTTACTATTAAACTCCAGAGTGTGACTCGTTTCCACAATCTTCACCTGCCAGACAATAAATAAGACCGAAAACTCCCACAGATGTACACTAAAGGATATCAGTTTTACGCAAGCTTCAACAATCCCTGGCAACCACATAACAACATACTTAAACCAACTTGCCAACAACTAAACACAACATACATCAAATCGGACTATAATTATTACAATCCTTCCCAAATCAGTCTGACTTGTCATATGCAAAATATACTGAATATATATATATATATATATATATATTTTTTTTTTTTTCTCATTATTGTGGTCACAAAAAATGTTGCTTCCTGCTAAATTGAAGCTCTGTGGTTGAAAACAACTAAGCTAAAAAGAATGTACACTGTATACTATTCTCTTATAAAAAAACTGTCTGAACAAAAAGAAATAAGCATGATAGAAAGACCGATAAGATAAGGATGTTCACAAATGTCCCTACCGTGAGATTTTGTCCAATTTACGTCTTTCTGGGGACAAATCCCTCACTAAAGTACAGCTAAGTATATTCGCACACACATACACACACGGCTCAGTCAAAGGACACCTACACAACAACTTCAAAGGAAAGACAGTGTGTGTGTCCGTGCCTGTAGAGGCCACCTGCTCAGTCACCGATGCTGAAAGCAGTCTGGGATTAGAGAAGACACACACACACATCCAGAGAGTCCAAAGACAACGCTTTTCATGTCCGCATGTGTGTGGAATACCACTAAGAGCACTGTGCTGTCCTATTTTCCATCCTCAAAGACGCAGAGACAGAGGTGCGTGAAAGCAGACGTCTTTATTCAAAGAGAGAGCACATCAAAACAGTGGAGTCACGGGGAAATCTCAGATGGGCTCGAGTGATCAGACTAATGCACAGACTCTATTACCAACTCGCAACAATCAGCGCAGCCTTTGAACCTCTGTCCCATTACAGGATGTGCATTGTATCTTAAAACGCTGCGGCAGTTGCCGCTCGATAAAGAGCGGCACGGCGTTTAGACTGTGTGTTGGGTGTACCTTTAGTGCTGAGAGTTTTAGACGTCAGCTCCAGTGTATTTAGCGTCTCTGTACCGATATTCTCCAGGGTGATGGTCAGCTGCTGCGTTTCTCCATTAAACAGCTGCAGAGACACGCTGGTGGACAGGTCTTCACTGGACTGATGTGCTGACCTGGACAAAGACAACATATACACAGAATAAAAACCATTAAATGTTCATCAGGGGTGTAAATAATTGCTTCGACAGGGATTCAAAATTTGTGATGCATCATAACATTTTGATTTTTTATATTTTGGCACGTATAGATATTAAACGATATGCTGGGGATAAAGACATCACCTAAAATAGTGCAAAAATTGACCAAACAAAGGAACGTTTTTTAAGTTTTAAAAGTTCTAAGAAGTTATCATAGACTTTTGATTGCTTTTGATAATAATAATAATGCAATCATTTCAAAGTGCACCTGAGGAGAAAAGTGTCTGCTGAATAAATAATTGCAAAACGCCCTGTGTTTTATCATTATCGTAATTAGAATCAATAATTAATTTGCATATTCATTACGTTAAAACTGCATTCTCGGATTGAAGCCTTTACGTCCCTAAATATAAATGAGTAAATATGTGTTAATAAGTGACAAATAAGTGATTGAATAAACAAACAGACAAATATTTAAGTAAGTAAAGAAAGTACAGTCAAAACAGCATTGTGGAAGTATAAAAACACTTCAACCTTTTTTATCATGCTTGCATCACAAGAACATATAAAATAAACAGAAAATGAATTTGGCTTCTTAAATCACGCTAAACATATTTTCATGTTGGTCCGGCTAATGCGCCTCCTAGAGGACTATTTTAAAGACCAGCTGATGGTCATGTCAATAAGGTCAATGGCTCATTTAATTGAAAGGTGGAACCTTCTTTTCAATAGCCGCTTTTCAATTAAAAGAGTCAATCGCCTTATTAGGAGCTTCGCCTTAGTGATTTCTCATGTGGCTTGTCTCCTTATATCCCCTCTAGTTTAGCAATGCCATCTAGTTGAAGATAGATGCCTGCGGCAAAATTCAGATTTATCATGGTAAAAGTCTTCCCTTAAAATAAACGGTCTGACAAAAAACTGTGCTTTTCCCTGTTTGTTCCACTCAGGAAGCTTAAACAACCTTTAGTCGATTGCTTAAACATTTTAATCAGATTTTCACTATATATATATAAAAAAAAAAAAAACGCTTCAAGAAGCTCAAAAGATAGTGAAAGAAAGAAAAACAAGCATGTATTGTCAAGTCATTAAGAGTGCTTCATGGTAGCTGAAATATCAATTCACAACATACTAATTGACTAATCTTTCCTTCAAGGACACATTCACCTGTAAAAAGACCAAAACATTTTATCGTCAATGGCATGTATTTGATCTTAAAAATTCATTTCCAACAAGATAAACGCAATGCACATTCTAGAGTATATAAAGACATCTTACATTTCTAATGCTGCCATATTTAAGAGTTATGGATTCTCCAATGTATTATTATGAGGACTTTGTCTCCTCCCTCTTATTGTGCATCTGACTCAACCTTTATTCCAGCAGAAGCACACTAAACAAACCAATTTCAATTCAATCTGAATGTCATTTCAGACTGACTCACTTAAAGAATAATATTTTTTATGTACTTGAGAATGAACATATTTACAGCAGCCTAGACATGATTAAAATGACTGACAACCCTGTCAAATGGAATGTGTGGAGAGTGTGAACATATATGTGTGTGTGTGTGTGAGAGAGAGCCTATAAGGAATGACTGTAATTAGCTCTGGGTGCTTTGAGATCATCCAGTGTCTTCAGCCTGCCGAAATCTTCTCAAACAAACCATAAAAAAAAGGGATTTGGGGGTGGGGAGACTATTTTGCCTGAAACAAATGCATCAAAGTGTGAAAAAAAGGTTCTTGTGCTAAAATGAAAGAAGATAAATCTTGTTTTGTAATGTCACTGAATATAGATAGAGAGATTATGAAGGGAAGACATATAAAGATAGATGGGAGAAACTGTAACTCAATCTGCCTTGAAATTAAAAGTTGTCTTTTTCACAATTTGTTGATTTATGCAAGAACATGCAAGCATATAAGCTGGACCAGCACGCAAAATACAGCATAGGAGAGTGTAGAAGTAGCCCATATAACTCATAAGCTATTTTCATAGTCTTCTACAGTTTTTACTTTTTGAGGAACAGACTGTCATTTCAGCTCGTAAACCTAATATGATGAAATCGGTATACCCAGATATGCTTTCAAAACAAAGAATATAAGTATTGTGGCACATTCTGGTCAGATGTTAGTGTGTTGGAAGTCCATCTGCGGTTGTACTCTGCTAGGACACTCGTGTGAACTGATGGCAAAATGATAAGACTGAAATAATTTGATTTGTGCTTAACTAATGCTTAATTTTGAACAAATTAACCATTAATTAATGCATTACTAATAAATTGTTCTGGCCTCCTATTCTGAAGTGTTACCAAATTGAATAATATTTTTACATATTTATATGTATTTTTTTAATAAAACGAAACAAAACAAAACAAAATTATATAATAAGCTATTAAACGCAAATCATATCTTAATCAAGTTTAATAAAAACTTTTTACATCAGTAAGTCTCGAACAATATGCCAGTAAACATGTTCATTGTTTTATATTATATTTACTGTAGTAAGAAATCATATTTATATGATAATCAGAAATCATATTTGTATGATTACTTCTGTCGCATGGCTTAAAACACTATGGTTACTTACTTGTGTACGTTTCGAAGAATCCACAACATGAAATGTATGGCGTAACTTTGCTACCTGATAAAAACCTCTGCAATCCTGCCTCCCAAAACCTGCCAACAGCAGCCAGCCAATCACAACAGATTCTCAGCCAGCGCTTTATTTTTGTGTGCAATATGCATCAGGCGGTCCGTGGGCTTTCCATGAGCAATCGGGCATGATGTCTGAGCTGAGAATAACCACCTGAACAACGCTTCCTATGATTTGTGACAGCACCGAGCAAAGTGACATCTCCATAGAACTGGCTTTTGCAACGAGCTACGAGCAGCTAAAACAACCTAAGACAATGTGATCTTATTAAATCACAGTATTTATTTATTTACCTGGGTAAGGATGTGCAGAGCTGCAGTCGTGGGAGCGACGGCACCACCTCCACCATACAGCCGCTGCTCTTCACCCCCACCAGACCCTCCAGAAGACAATCACTACTCACCCCAAACACGGATGTGTGATACCCTGCAATATTAGCAAAAATCGGATTTGAACATGTTTCATAACAACATCCAGCGCTAATCATCTGAAGGCAATTAGAGCTCATTAAAGTGCTTTGAAACACGCATGTGATTTGTAGCCGTTAAGAACTGCTGAAATGGCCATAAAGCAGGGATCAATGAGTTTATCCTGTTTTAATGAGAGGATATTTAGGTGGTTTATTCAAGCAGGGAAATGCTGGACTTGTTTTTCAGTTTGGAGCAAACTTGATTTGTGCATTATTACAACGTTATAGTGCATAACCAATTTCCGTACAAACTTGTTTCTCGTTTTAGGAGCAGTCAAAGTGAATCCAATTTACCTATAATTTAACATATATACACACCCACATGTACTTAAAAAAACATGACAGATATTCATGAGCCAATCAACTCCCAATCAATAACAATCCCATCCTATTTGCGGCTAAATGCTCAGTTCAGATTCTAGAAATTGAATTGCTGTTTTATGTTGGGGTTAAAGTGCTGCACAGCTCACCGTTGATTGTGATGTTGCCTGCGGTGCGAGGAACTCCAACCAGAGTGACCGGATACAGACCAGACTCCGCTGGCAGAGACAGAGCAGCAGGAAGAGACTCGAAATCTACACCTGATGTCAACAGACCCTGACAAACACAATCACAGAGTACACAACGCTCAGTATACAGTATAGTACCCGTTTTTTTGTTTGTTTTATGCATATGTTTAGCTTAATATTTCCTTTTGTGTTTCATGTGTTCAAGAACGCAAGAATGAGTAATTAATTGCATAATTTTCATTGTTTATATTATTTTCACCTTAATACCAATAATTAAAACATTATTAAAATGTATGTATTTATGAAATCATAAGTTATTCTTTTTTTTAAATCAACGCCATGCCAGCAACGATGGCTATATCAATTTCACAATTCAATTAAATATGTATCTAGCTTCAAAACAATTACATAACCATTATATAAATAAACAAGCAAGTATAAATATACAAAAATATACATGTTATAAAATAATAAAACCTAAAGTGGTAAGAACAATTATATATAGTATTTCAGCTTAATGTATGACAAAAAAAATTTAAATCATCCCAGAAAAATTATTTTTGAAAGTGTCCATTAATATATTTTCTGAATAAAAAAGTTGCCTACATTATTAATATTAATGGTTTTATTACAATGTTATATATATTTTTATAAACACATTAATACATGAATTATTAACATGAATTACTTAAAAATAAACTAAATAAAAAAATAAAAAAGTAATAAAAATAAAAAAGGTTTTATTTATTGCATTTCTTTATTTATTGGTATTAAACAGGTTTGTTTAAAATAAATAATCAAAAATAGATACATAAATATAAAAAAGAAATAAATGGAAAAGTAAAATAAAGGATTTGAAAAAAATACATATAAAATAAATAAAATTAAACTGCCGTTTGAAATATATAACATTTATGATTTAATTAAAAATGAATAAAAAAAAAATACAATTAAACATCAATAAAACCAATTCTAAATAAATAAATCTTAACACTGTGGGGAAGAAGCTTGTATTGCATTATTATCTCAGTAAATTGCGTTAATAATAATGTGTTGTTGCTCAGCACTTGAGGAATATAGTCTTTAAATTGTTCTCTTCCTTGACGTATGGTGTTTTCTCACCAAAGGAGAGAAAACAAAAACGCAATTAATAAGTAGATTTAATGTCAAACAAATGCAGCCACCGACAGCTTTTCAAGGACAGAATCAGAATGTCACGTGCATGTGGATGTTATTAAAAGATAAAACACATGAACACAAAACAAATCATTCAATGTCCTCAGAGCAAAAATGTGATGATTAACATAAACAGCACGTGACATTTTCACAAGCCCACACTTCACATAAAACAACGCATACATTTTCCAAATACTGCAAATTGCAGGCTTTTTTTTTTTTTTACATAGATAGTCAGTGTTTTACAGCTTAACATTTTTGTCATAGCGCGTGTTAACGATATCTACAAGAGAAGAAAGAGATTCAGAAACAAAGCAGAATGAACAGACCAATGAAAAAACAACTGGTGACAGACCAACGCTTTGAGATTTTTTTTTTTTACTCCAAACATCACATAATCAATCATCCTGATATCCATCTGATATGCAGGAGATGGAATCACTCCCAGCATGCTCTCCCCATTACCCATGGAGAAAATTGCTCTTGTTCACAGCACTACAGAGAAAGGAAACAGCGTTAGCAGAATCACAGCGGCAGATGAGAGCGAGAGGCAGAGACAGATTGAAAACGAGCCGCTTACACCTTCTTCGTGGAGGTGAGGGCCGATTATTGCGGTGCCCTGAGAAGTCGAGCTGCTCTCCACGGAGAGTTTTCCCGCTTTCTATTCATACTCCGGACATCATTCAGACTCCACCAAATGTGCTTTATGGGATTTTTATCATATTAGCCTGAATGAAACTCTGGACTCAACAGGAAAGAAACAAGATTTTTCCATTTTCTTCTGATATCCGATACACTCAGTGTCCAATGTCTCTGTGACATGAAACTTTTCTATCCAAAGACAAGATAACATGGGGCTTTAATGTCAAGCCATTTTACTCCAGCAAATTGGAATTCCATTTCACATGCAACATATGTGCAAAAAAAAACAAAAAAACAACTAAAAAAATAAAATGCAAATATTCATATTTTTTTATTTATTTTTAAAGTACAAATTTAAACAGATTTAAATACACAAATATTTGTAGTTTTAAAATATTTTATTTATGAATTATAATTTAATTAAAAACAAATGTAATCCACACACACAGTTTTTAATCAAATTATAATATATATAAAAACTGTGAGTGTGGATTAAATTTGTTTTTAATTAAATTATAATTCATAAATAAAATATTTTAAAACTACAAATATTTGTGTATTTAAATCTTTAATTGTACTTTAAAAATAAATTTAAAAAAAATATTAATATTTGCATTTAATTTTTTTAGTTGTTTTTTTTTTTTTTTGCATTTTTGCATTTTATATATATATAAACACAACTTAAGATTTGCAAACACAAATACAAATTTAGGTTTAATTAACCAATTATAATTTAATTGCAAACTAATTTAATACAAGCCTAGTAGTAAAAATGCACAATATACAAACTAGACCAAATCTATATAATATTTAACACATTATAAACGTTACATTTATATTATATTATATTACCATGAAATATCAAATTTTGGTTCACTTTGATTGAATTATTTTTGTACATTGTTTAATTATTTTCCTTAAAAAATTACTACTTGGGATCAATTAAAAAAAAATATTTAAAACTTTCGAAATGTATTTTTTTTTTCCCATTTTTATAGCGAAAGGAAATCAAATCTTAATTATTACTAATAAAATCAAGTCTGACTGGTAATAAAATGTCTACAATCACTTCCATTGCCTGGTTAGACAGTAGAAACATGAACTCAAATATCTCTCATTCAGACCACAAACAATTGAACAGCTTTAAAAATAAAGACACATAGTAATGCATTTCAGAATATATTATTTTATGTAGTCAAATATGACATGTTCATCTCTGAAGGCTAGTTGTAAGAACCTCACTGGTAAAATACTTAAAACCTCATATTATGCGGAGGGTCTCTTTATTGTATAAGCTGTATTTTTAAATAACTCATTTGCATTTCCTTCCTGAAAAGGTTAATTAGCTTGACAGCTAATGCTAACGATCTGTTCTTTTCTTTTCTGGTCTGGATGTCTAACGGCAGACTTTCATCGGCTGCTACAAAGACCTTGTAGAAATATTTGCTCTTTATGCGTCTCTTTTTCCCTGTTCCACCAGACAAAAATTATACAAGCCATTTTCAAAAGCACCGTAACATAATCATAGGCACTTAATTAAACCGAGAGTGAATGAAATGAACACCTAAAAGGAAATATTTTCAAAGCATTTTCAGGAATTGACATTTGTAAATGAGAAATGCATCTAAAGACATTAATTATATTTTGTATTTTACGTATTAATTATTTTACGAATATAAATGAATATACGTATAAACTGGAAAGACATGGAAATATATATATATATATATATATATATATATATATATATATATTTCCATATATTTCCAGTGTATCTATTTATAGTCATATACATTATATATATATATATATATATATATATATATATATTTATTTATTTATTCTGTTTTAGATATTTTTATCAATAAATAATAAAAAATCTATTATATTATTAATGATTAAATATCAAAAATACATCTTTAAAATCACTTTATAATTCCAGCATAAAAGTCCAGTAGTAATGAAGATGCTGAACAAACAGACAACATTGAGATGTATAGTGTGCTTGACGTTGGTCAGCGGTAAGGTCACAGTGGTTCATCCTGCCACCATCCGCTCTGCCACCTGACACAGGTTATGACCGGCAGAGAGGTTTGATAGGGTCTCATGCTGATCCCATCTGGGGCGGATCTGGGCATGTCTGGAACAACACAGCTCACCTATGCAATCATTTTTCCTTCAACACAAATACACAACCACAGTTAAGTCCATCCCTCGTGAGAAAGGATAAAAAGCCCTTCTGGATGGGAGTTTAACCTCTAGCTGGAGCACATCTGTGCCCTGAGTCTGCGGGTGTGATGAACTAATGGTTATGGATCTGAACTGCTAACACGAAGACAGTAGATTCAGTCCAACAGTCACTATAATCACAGACCTGCTCCATCACTATCCTACCCTTGAGAGAAAAACTTCACCCCTGAATTGCTCCTAAAAGACTGTTTTAACAGTTGTTTTTTTTTTTTTTTTTTTGGATGAAAGTAGGTATTCAGCTCCTTTGGAGAATACAAATATAGCTCTGTTCTAAAACCCAGTGAGCTTGCCTACCTAGAGCGAAAAAAAAAAAAATTATATATATATATATATAAAATGATATTGTTACTACTAGGCTTTAATTCGTTTTTAAATTAAATAAAAATTGAATCAAATTAAATGTAAAATAGTGCACAGACATAAATTAATTTACAAAAAAAGAAGTAATAAAATAAAATTTCATGTAATTGTCTTTTTTATTAAATATGGATAAAATTGTATCTTGTTGATACAGTATATATATATATATATATATATATATACACACATTGCTGGAGTAAAATCGTTTGACATTAAAGCCCTATGTTATCTTGTCTTTGGATATAAAAGTTTCATGTCACAGGGACATTGGACACTGAGTGTATCGGATATCAGAAGAAATGGAAAATTCTTGCTTCTTTCCTGTTGAGTCCAGAGTTTAATGGTTTCAATCAGCCTAATATGATAGAGGTTTTATCACTTTTTATGGCATTCTGCTCTCAGTGAGGACAAAAAAATGGTGCTCTAAACTTGTCACACTGCACCTAGTCAGGGCATGGTGTGTTCTTTGTGTTCCTTTGTGAATCTCTTTGCCAAAAAACTTTTTTGTGTGTGTGTTTTCCTCTTTACAAATGATCTGTGCTTTAGAGTTTGAGCTTATTGGTGGCTTGAGGGCCATTGAGGCCGTATCCGGTCACCCCGACCTGCCCATAATGACAGGGGAATAGAGACAGAAGCACACGGAAGAGATGGAGGCTGTTCATGTGAATGTGGGAGAGGGGTTACAGTGTCTTCCTAAACGCTATTATGGGCCACTCATATGAGACCCAATTTTCAGAATCCAGCCATGTGGAGAAGCTCCTAACAAACCAACATAATTGTGTATCAAATGCAGCTTTGCTCTCTACATTGACAGTTCACGGTACATTCTCGCCTTACTTCTGAGCTGTTTATTTTTGGTCATAAGGCATTTTAGCAACCTTCCTCTTCATTGAAGTGCCTTAGATATTATTCTATGTATATATTTCTCTTCTATGTATTTTGAAATGCCTTAGATGTAACTTTTTATTGAGTTTTATATTATTCTTGGTCATTTGTTGTTGTTATTACTTATTTTTCTTCTAGGTATAATTAAAATCAGTTTTCCATTCTTCTTTGTTCTGTTCTACTATGGCCATAACCAGGTCTTTAGAGGGCACATCAGATTTTGTTTTTGTTTAATTTTATTGAAACTATTTTTAGATAATGAAAAATAAAATTCTGAGGTTTTTTTTACAGTTTTATTTTATTTTATTTATCTTATTAGTCACTCTTGGTCATTTTTATTATTGTTTATACATTGATTTTCTAAGTAATATTCCATTTTCTATTCTATTCTATTTATGGTCATTTTATTTGGCAATTTTAGCAACCTTCCTTTCCATTGAGGAACATCAGATTATGTTTTCATTTAATTCTTTTTTATTTTTTTAATAAAATTAAACTTTCATTGCAACTGTAATCTTGTTTTTATTTTTTGCATTTTATATTATAATCACATTTTTCTTTTTTTAGGTTTTTGTTCGTTTGTTTTGTAGTAGTATTTTTTTTATTCAATATTGTGCTTTTTTTTTGTAATTTAAATATATTATTCTTTAAAAATGTTGTTTTTTTTTTGTTTTTTTTTACTCTGCAATACATTCTTAACATTTCACATCTATAGCAGACCTGTGATGCCTTAAACCTCTATAAATTAAGCAATGATTTTTAAAGAGATCTCCATAGTGCTCAATACCACTTTTATACACTTTAAATATAAGTGTTCATGCATAAAATCGGTTTCTAGCATTTTCTCTCCCACCGATGAACATAAAGACTAACACCAAAGCCTCAGCAGGGTTCTGAAGATCATATTTTGTACCATAATTCGGACATTAAAGTGTCAAGCACAGGTTTTCTGAATCTTTGCAAAAGTAATTAAACCAAAGAGCACATGCACTTAGCAAACTAAATGTCTCTTGGATAAGAAGAAAATGATGTGAGCATGTATAATGAGCTCCCTCTCTATTTCTTTACATTTCCCTTATGCTTAATCACAAAAAGTAAAAAATTCTTTATTATAAAAATAAAATAAAATCCTGTTTTAAAAATTAGGAAGCTGCCTACCAACATTTAAAGCAGTGTTGCCAAGTCTGCAGTTTTCATGCAGAACTGGGTTACTTTAAAAGGCACCTATTATGCAAAATCCACTTTTGCATGCTGTTTCGACATAAATGTGTTTTGGCAGTGTGTAAATAAAACCACCCTATAACGTCAAAAATCCCCCCACTCCTTTAATCCCCTTTATACCAAATCAGTCTCTCTAGTTCTGTCATTGTTTTGATTCTACATGCAGTGTGACGTCACATGGCACAGGGCTGAGCTTACAGGGGTTGATTGACAGCCTCATCAGGTTGTGCACGGTCCTCTATTTTCTCAGCACTTGAGCAGCTGTAACTTCAACAATGTCTACTCAGTGAATGTCATGTCATTATAGTGCTATATAGTGCATACATAACCGATCAGCGCCACAACATCATCCCTTTTTAATTGCATTTGACTTCCGGTTCTCTCGCACTCTGGAAATGGGGCGGGAATATGCAGCACATTTGCATTTCAAACCATACACTAAAAAAATTATCTGTGAGGTATTTTGGGCTGAAACTTCACAGACACATTCTAGGGACACCTACAACCAATTTCACATATTGTAAATGGACATAATAGGCCCCTTTTAATACTGTTACGGCTGGTTGTTTTTCATGTGTGCAGGTTGAAGTGACCCCAATAATGTGATGTTTAGCCCCTGAAATGCAAACGGTACCTTTTCCTCCCCACGAAACACTAGTTTTGGGCTAGTTTTGAGCAGAAATTGGGTTTCGTTTTTTTTTGTTGTGAAAACCAAGGCAACCCTGATCACATGCATGCTCCGGATGTGACCAAAGATTTGCATTACAGTAACTAATTTAGTTATTTTGCCCTCCAAGCGGATATATCAGCACGATCGTTTGAATTTTGTTTCCTGATAGCAGCAATAAGAACTGTACAGATAATGATTTAAATAACAGAAAAATATATTTAATAAAAATAACTGCCATGAAACAAAATAAAAACTTCAATAAAAAAAATATACAGTGCCCTCCACTAATATTGGCACCCTTGGTAAATCTGAGCAAAGCTGGCTGTGAAAAGAAATCGGCTGAAGAGATTGGAGAACACCTGATAAGAGAAAAAAGAGCATTCCTTCATTCAGAA
The DNA here is from genome assembly GCA_032275025.1 of Enteromius treurensis. NCBI lineage: Eukaryota > Metazoa > Chordata > Actinopteri > Cypriniformes > Cyprinidae > Enteromius > Enteromius treurensis. The sequence goes on along the minus strand of JAUCMU010000039.1, from coordinate 17,555,322 downwards.
TCACTCCAGATCCTTCAGATTACCAGCTCCATGTTGGTTCTCCTCTTTAGTTCACCTCACTCAGGGTTCAGG
>JAUCMU010000039.1:17510057-17527623 GCA_032275025.1 Enteromius treurensis | reverse complement strand
ATGGTATACTAAAAATCCATATGAAAAAACTTACTTCTCACTGTTCTCAGGTCAAATATTTATATGCGATTAAAATGAGATTAATTTTGATTAATTAATTACAAAGCCTCTAATTAATAAGATTATTTTTTTTAATTGAGTCCCAGCCCTAAATATAATATAATATAATATAATGTTGCTAAATATAATTTATTTATTTAAAAATTTTAGATGTAATAAATAAAAAGCTGAAAAAAAGAAGTAAAACTGTTAAATAAATTAAATAAAATATGAATACATGCAATAAAAATGCATGCCATAGTTCCAAAAAAAAAAAAATAATAATAATAATAATAATAATAATAATAATAATGATTAATACAAATATTAAATATAGTTACTTTTACAACATTTTTAAGAATATTAAGAATAGTTAGTGTTGATGGTGGTTGCCATGGTAATTAAATACAGAGTTCCGGGTGCTTTTAAGCACATGGCTAAACTAAAATGTAATGAATTTCAGTGCATTGCTAGTCTGTTGCTAGTGTGTTTTGGCTGGTACCTGGGCAGACAACTTATAAATGTTTTTTAATACATTGCTATGCAGTTGTGAGCAACCCTAATATTTATGCCTGGCTTAGCAAAGAGCACTAAACATTCTGAACGCGTTCAACGGGTACATCTTCCCTAAAAAACATTTCAAATAGCTTGTCCATGTTTCTGTCACAAATGTCTCTCCCTCACCCAGTCTCCAAAGAGCAGCGCTTAATATTTCAGGGACAAGGGTGCTTTTAGCAGGAGCCTGAAAGTGAGAAAGAGGTTGTTTAGTGAGGTGAGTGTGTGTGTTGTATGTTGGCCATGAGAGAGACCTAGTAAGTGTGTAGCTTGCGGGGGCTGTAAAGGTTGTGAGTGTGTTTGTTTAAAGCTGTATGAAAGTGAGATTAGCTCAGAGCCACAGAGACCAGAGGGGCCACAGTTTTTATTCAGTTTAAAGAGTCTTAAACTTTGATGCACACAAAAACACAAACTTTAAGTCCATGTACCTGACTGCATAGGACAGAAAATGTCTGGATAATATTAGACCCCCCAAAATATTATTTTATACATTTTATATCTATAAATTTTCAAAATAAAATTAGTCTATTTTATAAAAATAACAAGGTAACACTTTATAATAATTACACACTATGAATGATTAGTTAAGTATTAGTAAGCATTTATTTCATCATTTATAAACCATTGTTGTTATGCATTAGTAGTTTACAGGTGCATCTATAAATGCCTTGTTCTTGAGCATATATATAATGTTTAATAATTTTATCATTTTTTTTAATTATTATGTTATTTACAAACCAGTTATTTAGGAGCTATCAATGTTTAATATGTAATCGTTCAACTGTACATTTGATAAATGAAAAACAAACCTTCAGTTTCTCACAGAAAAAAGAAGTTGTGATGTTTAAAGTCAGAATTGCAAATTATAAAGCTACAATTGTGAGATGTAAAGTCAAATTGCGAGACGTAAAGTCAGAAATGCGAATTAAAAAGTCAGAATTGGGAGGTTTAAAGTCAGAATTGTGAAATATAAAGTGAGAACTGTGAGATGTAAAATCAGAATTGCGAATTATAAAGTTACAATTATGAAATGTAAAGTCAGGATTGTGAGATATAAAGTCAGAATTGTGAATTTGTAAAGTCAAAATTGTGAGATGTAAAGTCAGAATTGTGAGGTTTAAAGTCAGAATTGTGAAATATTAAGTCAGAATTGCGAGATGTAAAGTCAGAAATGCGAATTAAAACGTCAGAATTGCGAGATGTAAAATCAGAATTGCGAGATGTAAAATCAGAATTGCGAATTATAAAGCTACAATTATGAGATGTAAAGTCAGAATTGCGAGATGTAAAGTCAGAATTATGAGATGTTAAGTCAGAATTGCGAGATGTAAAGTCATAATTATGATATGTTAAGTCAGAATTGCGAGGTTTAAAGTCAGAATTGCGAGATGTAAAGTCAGAATTGCGAGATGTAAAGTCAGAATTGCGAGATGTAAAGTCAGAATTGTGAAATATAAAGTCAGAATTACGAGATGTAAAGTCAGAATTATGAGATGTTAAGTCAGAATTGTGAGGTTTAAAGTCAGAATTGCAAGATGTAAAGTCAGAATTGCGAGATGTAAAGTCAGAATTGTGAATTTGTAAAGTCAGAATTGTGAAATATAAAGTCAGAATTGCGAGATGTCAAGTCAGAATTGCGAGATGTAAAGTCAGAATTGCGAGATGTAAAGCCAGAATTGTGAATTTGTAAAGTCAGAATTGTGAAATATAAAGCTACAATTACGAGATGTAAAACCAGAATTACGAGATGTAAAGTCAGAATTACGAGATGTAAAGTCAGAATTGCGAATTATAAAGCTACAATTACGAGATGTAAAATCAGAATTACAAGATGTTAAGTCAGAATTATGAGATGTAAAATCAGAAATGCAAATTATAAAGTCAGAATTGCGAGATGTAAAAAAGTAAAAAAGTCTTAAAAAGTCGTAATAACCTTTTTTTATGTTTTATTCAGTGGTCGAAACAGGCTTCCATACTTCCATATTTGCTTGAAAACAAACAGTAAAGAAAAAATATGTGTTTTGAACAAGTAAAAGATTTGCTACTCTTAGGACTATGTATTTGCTTGCATTGTGACAATTTCAATAACTAATTTGCATACTTAAGCATATTTGATGTTTTTTCTTATTAGTAGAATAAAAGCAATCTATATATATATATATATATATATATATATATATATATATATATATAGCTTATTCTTGATTTTAATAATCATGCAAAGTAAATAAGTAAACTTTACAAATTACTTTTAAACAAATCTAAAATGTATATTTTTTTATTAAACAATAGATTTGTCAAAAAATAAATTAAATAATGAATTCACATTATTGCAAAAAGAATCCGAATTAGTTATTTAAAACATAATTTCTCATATTTCCTTTTCACTTTAAAATGAATTGTGACCAGGCCATGTTTCTGTGAGATAAATAAGTATAAATAAGTAAAACAAAAGTCAATATAGTCAAGCCAAGCACTTATCTCAACACTGTTTTATAGAAAATCATGATTTCTAATATCAATTTACAAAATCAAAGTTTAAAATGTACTGTATATCTTTATGCCTTGTGGTTGAATTTTTATTTATTTATTTATTTTTCAGATTACAGTTGTACAAATAATATTAAAATGTACACAAGTGTCTCTTTACCACACAGAGATTTCAGCAGGTAAAGCCTCGCCAGGTCATTTAGACACATCCATTCACAAAATGTGCTACTAACTTCTAAATAAAACTAAATTAACACCACAGACATCAGAGCGGAGCTGAAAATGAATCTCTGTGTTGCAATTTACACCTTTCATCCGGTGAGAATTTCTCAAGTGCGTTCGCCAGCTCTCTAAATGAAGCTCTTTATTTGGCATTCCTGATTTGCCTTACCCATCATTTCTATCCGTTTCCTACAAATAAACTCCTAATCTTGTGGAAATTGTTGTACAGTTTGTTCTTAAAAACAACACTAAACTGCATTCGCAACACACTTAACATTAGTAATGCCACATTTCACCACTGAAAACAAATGCTCAAGAGGGAAATAATAATGTAGGTTAGAACTTGTTTTTGTCCGCTGGAATTTGACTGGATAGTAATGACAGGCTGTGACATTTTTCTTGTACCCCATACTTGGTTACATTCGCAGAGAAGTCAATTACGGAGTAGGAAAACAAACACTTGTCTTAAGAACGACATACACTGCTGTTTCGTTCACGATAACAGAGACCAACTCATAATCAGATTTGCTTGACCAATGTATGTTGTCTTTCTCAGTTTTTTGCCATCACAACTTTGCCAATATTGATCATTCTAATAATAAATCAGCATATTAGAACAATTTCTGTGACATGTGACACTTTAGACTGGAATTATGACTGGTTGAAATACAGCTTTGCATCACAGAAATAAGTTATATTTTAAAGTATATTATAATAAAAACCCATTATTTTCAATGGTAAAATTATTTTACAAATTTCCTTTTTTTCCCGGTATTTTTGATCAAATATATGCAGCCTTGATGAACATAAAAACACCTTTAAAAAATCTTTAGAAATCACATCTGCAAATATGTTTCTCCACCTCTTTCTGCATTAATTACTTTATAACACAAGCATCCACCTGTTATCTGTAGGCAGAGTGATTGTTCACTACAAAGAGCTGTCTTGAATAAAACATCCCCATCTTTTCTTCTAATATAATTCTGTCAGGACTGAAAAAGACGCTAACTTAAAAGAAACTCTGAATCTCCTGCTCTGTTATCCCGTCAAGAGTCCAAATCGGCACTGATCAATGTCAAGCAGATGTGTTTTAATCAGACGCCTCCGTTCTCTAGTGTTTTTGTGTTGAGGGCGTTTCTAACAACTGCTGCTAACAGGAAATCATTAGTCATTATACAGTGGTGTGTAACGGATTGGACTGCGATCGGACTGCACTGTCTGTTCTTTTGCACAGATGTTTTTAGCGATAAAGCGGCAGGAGACCGACTGAACCGGTCGCTTCTAAAATCAGCCCTCACTTGCTCACTAACTTCTGCAAAGCCAACACTGTGATAGTAATGTCCAATCTAGGAACAAACTGTTGTTCTAAAGCACTTATATGTGTTATATGCAAAATGTTTTAAATAAAGTAAAACTAAGATATTAAAAGCATAAGCAATGTATAATGGGTAAATGGTTTGAGCAATGACTCAAAGGAGTCATTAACTGAAACAAACACTATTCAAACAAATTGACTTGCTAAAAATGAATCAAGTTTGAGAACGACTAGAATAATTGTGGACTTCATTAGTAAAGCTGAAAAAGGAGTAAATTGAAGCTGTAAATCATAGTGGTATTCCTAAAGCCAATAGACTTTCACCCATAAATCAATGAAAAATGTAAAATTCTTCATTTAAGGCAATAATTGGCAAATTGTAGTAATATGAAGAGCTACTTGAAGAAGCTGAGAAAAGTTTAACTTTAAGCAAATGCAGAGCAACTACCAATGGGAGTGAAGAGGTCATGTGATCAGTCTCTTGACAGCTATGGGACAAAACTATTTTTATTTTTATTTAATCTCATGATTTTACTTATTTTCTTCTCATAGATTTATGAGAATAAATTAAAAAAAAAAGAAGTGTGAGAGTAAATAATTTATATTAAATTTATGTTAAAACAAAAAAAAAAAACATTTATAAAAACAAATATTTCAATAAATAAATAAATTAAATAAATAAATAAATGTTGCCAAAGAAAAAAAAAACAAATTTTATAAATATACTCAAACCAGTTCCATACTAGCGTGTCTCTACTGCATACAACAGCTAAAATATTATTAAAATTTGGTGTCTATCTTATTCATTGAAGTGCCTGCAGCAATGCAGAACTGTTCTGAGAAATATAATTAATAAAACAATTAAAATAACAGGAAACAAATCAAATAAAAAATATAGTTGTTTTTTTAAATAACAAATACATGATAATAAATAAAAATAAAACAAATTATGACAAAAACTGTTAATTTTTCCTACATATTTGACATTACTAAGAACTACTTTGCGATATCTAGGACAGCATAAAAACGCAGGATTGTGGGAATCAGACCTAAACGGAGAATGAGTGAGAGAGGAAAAATATCCCGATTAATATTGCATATTTAGTCATTAGCAAGGACACAAAAAAGTTCAATCCAATGAGAATGTAGACGCAGCAGAATAACGCAGTAAAATAGTCTTATTTAAACCTCTATGAAACATTAACAGGAATTGGCTGCAAGGTTTATTTCAGCATTTTCTCAAGCTGTTTTTTATTCATGAAATGTCAGTTAAATACCAGCAAACACCTTTGTTCTCACTCATAAACAAAGGCTTATTTGAGTTAATAAGCGTTTAAGTCATTATAACGTCAGATTGCATAAAATCACCACATGCTTGTTTGTCAAACATCTGGTGTGAACTTGAAGCATTCATGCTCCGAATGAAGGCCCAAAATTCAATTCAAACAGCCGAAAACAGATCACATTGCTTGTTAGACAAAATAAGAGTGATTCGTTTGGCTCTCAGAGGAGAGAGGAGCGCAGAAATGGGTTTTATCAGAACACAGGGAGCCATTGTTACTCTGACACTGTGTTGAAAACAGCGTTCGACCAATCCCGGAGCTCAGCCGAGGAAACTCAGGATTTGTTCTGTCTGGTAGGAAATGATAAGCTTGACAGAGCTCAATACCCAAGAGCTACAGGACCGACCGTGTGTGTGTGCGTGCGTGTGTGAGGCAGGCAGGATTACAGCACTCCTCTGTGGGGACAGGATGCTGTGAAGTGGACCATGGCTGAGCAACAAAAAAACAACATCAATCTCTTTTCAAAGACATGGAGGCTTTCAGGAAAATCCAGGTAACACATCACACAGAGTCACATGCGAACACACATACATCCTTAACTTAACAAACGATTGAGATCGGTTTTTAAAATTCAAATCTAGGTCTTCTTTTAAACACTGTAGGATAAAACTCAGAACTACTAAAAAAAATATATATATAAATTACTTTATTTAGAAATTACTTCTAAAAAAGTTAACATCTTTATTACATGTCAAATAAATATTTTAATATTTTAAATATACTCACTTTTTATTTCCTTAATTTAAAAATGACTAATGCTATTAATATTAGTTTATTAAACAGTTATTAACCGCATTTAGTAATTATTTTTAACTATAAAACGCATTATAATATAACTATAATTAATAGAAAATATCACTAATTTGTATAATTAAAATTAAGTATATTTTATATTATATTTCACTGTACTTTTAAGGAGCTTTTAAACAGTTGTACTTTTTTTAGAGACTCTATTAGGCAGCCGTTTTTGTCAAAAGAGTAACTTTACTGTAATCTGTCTTTACTTTGAATACCTGAACTGCACTTTAAAAGTAGCTTCCCCGACCCTGCATTGAAAACTCACACGTAGTCTTCAAAAGAAATAAAGAAAATAAGTTACTGTGCAAAGAGAGAGATGACCCTCTAAAAAGGATGACGATTCTGTATAATACAGCCCAGAAAATACAATAACAAGTCTTTACCGCAGCAGAATCAATCCACATAAATGCACTCTAGTGAACGTTTTATCCTCTCTGTCTCTTTCTTTTTATCTCATGTCTTTTAGATGAGTGCCGTCTGTCTGTCTGAATCTCTCTGGGTACATGATCGGTGTCTAAATGATCTGTCAGCATCTACAAGCAGCTTTGGTTTGCTTTTGCCTGATCTGTGCATATTTCTCTCTTGATTCAGACAAGACCATTTTTTCCACTGGAGAAAGAAATGGATTACGGATAGAGGACTTTTCATTTCACAAGAGATTAACTGATGGACTGGATTTGTGTGAATTATTGCACAATTATTGTCTTGTGCTGTTAAGACTTTCATTCTGATGGCACACATTCACTAAAAAGGATGCATTGTGGAGCAAATAATATAATGCTATATGTCTCCAAGCAGTTCTGATGCAAAATCATTTTGGATGACCAGAAAAATGGTTACAAAAATGGCAAAAAAAGAACTAAAATTCAGCAGGAGGTTCTTAAAACGGAATGTGTCAAGATTAAGGGCATTTGTGCATTATCTTACCCTGGTCAGAGAGGAAGTCCAGCATGGTCTGGAGTAGAAAAGAGAGATGTCTTACAGACAGTCCTGGGTTCCCCATACGGCGAGATGCATAAACCAGCTCATGAAGCAACCGTAGCTGTACTGCCGCCCACCCACGATGGGTCCCTACAAACAGAGAGGAGGAGAAAGCATTTAAAACACACACAAAACAACACTTTTGATGGATTTTCTTCACATGAGCTTTTGTGTTTCCACCTTCAGACCGTATTTAGAGTTTTTGTTTTTTTCTTAGTGTAGCCTATTCTTCACTCTCACAGCTTTTTTCCCCTCTCTTGAAGTTCATGTTAGTTAAAGTTTCTTATGAGAAAAGTCATTATTTATTTATTTTTTTTAACAATCATTTTCAGAGGCTGTTTTTGTGGCTGTACCTTTAAGACTTATTGACAACAATTGTCCATCAAAATCTTGTTCTTTAAGTCCCCTTTAACTGATGAAATATAATGTGACGGGAAGGTCAAACTCGATCAAGTTTTGTTTGTACATACAGCACCTTTTTCTGCTCAAACTGTCAAAAAGGCATCAGAACATTTACAGTCTTAAATTACATCATTCAACAGCTGAGTTACAAAACTCATCCATCAGGTGACCCGCACAGCTGTCACAGGAGAGAGAGAGAGAGAGAGAGTGAGGTGAAGCTGATCCGTGCTGCTCCTGATGGTGCCGATTTATCAGTTCAGACGCTCACATGACCGTCTATTTCACACTCACCTTACTCTTAAATCATGCAAATCCACACTAAGCTTTAAAGTAGAGAGTGTTTGTCTGCACATCAAAGCAAAGGATCCATAAACAGCAACATTTCTGCTGTTTGATGCTGTTTATTCAAGAAACTAGAATCAAGAGTTTCCTTAAAAAAACGATTTGGAATAGAATGCTACAACACTAAGTTTGTATGCATCGGATTCATGTTTAACCTACTGCAAATGTTAAAATGTGAATTACAGACAATATATCCCATATAATTCTATGTGCTCAAATAAGAAGCAATCATGATGATTCATGATGAACATCCTCATGCTTGCAAAAATTTTAAGACATATTTAGTTAAACATGCATTATTTGTGTGCACCTTTTTTGTGTGCAAGCTAATTTTACATACTTATGTAAAGAAAATAAAAAATAGATAAAAACTCTACCTAAATCTAATGTAATGTAAACGCATAAGCTTCATTTCCAACACGTCTCTTCACGGAAGCAACTATAAATGGATATAAAAAGAAAACCTTTTTATTGTACATAACCTTATCTGCATATAATTTCCATATGCATTTGGCATCCAGACACCCATTAGAAGATAATGCAGCGTATCATAAACATTAGGCGACAATACAGACTGTTAATATCACCTGTGTAAGACATATTCAAAAATTGTGCATAATCAGATCATTGAAAACCTTTGTAAAAAGGCACGCAACATGTATAAGCGTACTGTTACCTTGACATCCAAGTGGGATTGTTTAATATTAATAACAGTTTATTAAGTACAATTAAAGGAATAGTTCACCCAAAAATGAAAAATCTGTCATCATTTACTATTATGGAAGTCAATGGTGACCCAAAACAACCTGAGGCCTGTTCCATAAAACAAGTTTACCAAATGAGCCAGGCTTATTTCAGTTAGTCTGACTTATTTTGTAACAAATTTACTGACAATAAGCCTGAATAAAACCAAAATAAGCCTGGCTTGTTCTCTAATCTTGTTTTATGGAACATCCCCCTGGTTACAAACCTTTTTTCAAAATATCCTCCTTTGTGTTTACTCTGGGTTTACTCTTACTAATTTTAATTTTTGGGTAAACTATTCGTTTAATATATAAAAAGATCGTAATACATATTAAAACTAATATTAATTACTAATAAATTATAAATAAAAATATATATCTGAGCCATGCATGAAGTAGTATTTTTTTCTAAGTTTCAAGGTACTGTATGTAAGTTTTTGACTCTAAAGCCTTTTTGACTCTAATGCTTGTAGATATTTGGGAAAAATGTAATGTTTACACAGCCGTTTCTCTGAAAAATAACTACTCACAGATTCCAGGCCAGATTGCAGTACGCATTTCAACCACTAGCTTTCGATCTTATATACTGCACTCTTAAGGAGAAAAAAAAAAACTTTTGCAGAAATGATGAAAAATGGCAATACAGTGCCTTACTTGGACCAAAAATAAAAAGCATGCACTTTCAAAGCTGTTTTTTCTGCACACTCAACATTCATTCACAACACATCACCCCATAAAAATTTCACTATTTACAACAGCTGCTGCACATTTTGCTGCCATTTATTAAAAATCAGCCACTTCACTCCCTCTTCAACTAGAAATAATACATCCCTCTGTAGTTGAGGAATCATAACGGCTGGTGCAAACAGACCCGCTGAGTCTCCAGGAAGCGTTTCACAGTTCTCCAGGGTCTGCTGCAGTTCTGTGTTCGGGTCTTTGTGTTTTCACTGGACTTTCTAAATCCCTGTGCACAATGGTTGAGCTAAACGCAATCAATCAGAGGTTGATGATATATTCGCTCTCTCTGTGCGTAAAGAGAGCTGAGCTCGAGAACTCCCAGGCCAATTAAAAACCCATTTTCTCTTCTTTCTCTGCACTCCATGGCGTCTCTATTGACCCAAGCCCTCTTCTCTCTTTCACTTAAAGCTTCGGTAAGCCAGGGTCACCCTTCAGCTTCAGCGGACACGCGCGAGGGGTCTCCACGACCCACCCGCAGGGGCCGGCACCTCCTGCTCTCAATGACATCACTGTTTGTCTTGTTGTGCCTTATTCATCAGTGCACATGATTTAAATATTTTTTCTGCCTTTGAACTACTGATTGTGCTGACAAAAATCAACAGTTTATGGTAAGGGTTTCTAGTGGTTGCAATACACTTGCTAAGCATTATTATGCCATAGCCGGGGGTGGTTGCCAAGGTGTTGCTATAAACTTGATAAGGCATTCTAAATAGTTTTTGGAGTATCACTATGGCATTTTCAGGGGAGGTTGTCAAGGTGTTGCTATGGACTTGATAAGGCATTCTAAACAGTTTTGGAGTATCACTATGGCATTTTCAGGGGAGGTTGTCAAGGTGTTGCTATGGACTTGCTAAGCTGTTTGCCAAACACAATTTTATATATATTTATAATTTCAATATAATTATCAGTGGCGATTTCCAAGGTGTTGCTTTGTAGGTGTTCTAAGTGGTTTTTAGTGTTTATACAGGTTTCTGGTGGTTGCCAGGAAGTTGGAATGCACTTGCTAAGTCATTCTAAATGGTTTTTAGAGCATTATTAAGCCATTTCCAGGGGTGGTTGCCAAGGTGTTGCTATAAACTTGATTAAGGCATTCTAAAAAGTTTTTGGAGGAATACTATGCCATTTTCAAGGATGGTTGTCAAGGTGTTGCTATGCACTTGCACTTTCTCCTTTGTCTGACACGCCCATTTCAGCTCTTAGAGTCTCTACTAATGAGTGGGAGTGTTTGATTAAGGTGACATGGAAAACATGCAGTGGTGGGGGGGGGGGGGGGGCTCCAGGAACGTCAGTGGGAATCACTGGTTTATGGGTTCATAGACATGATAAGTCCCTACTCTTTTTTCATATTTTAACACTGAAAATTAGAGTTGGGTCGTTAGACGATGCCATCATCTATCGCCGTTGGCCAATAGACATCACGATGCTCGGCCAGCATCGCGATCCTCCACCCTGCTGCAGCAGCAGCAACCAGCTCGCAAAAAACACACTTAATCTATGGCGCCAAATCTATGCCATTAATAAGCGAGTGCACCGCTGATGCTGGCGAGCGAAGTAAAGCATTTTTGTTATCTGAACACTGTTATTTTTGTCAGTCATGGGGCGGGGCTTGGTGTTTTAGTTACAACTAAATAACACCACCCCCCCAACAACCGCCGCCTACGATGCCATCGTCCATCACAATGTTTCACATTAGAGATCGTACAATGCCAAATTGGACGACATCGCCCAACCCTACTGGCAATGTGACAATTACAACAATTACTTCAAAAATAAAGAACCTCCTCAAGAAACCACACACTTTGTGACATCTGCAACAAAATAAAACAATTAGTTAGTTAGTATACATCTTTAATATATATATCCTGGTTTAAAGGTTACATTTATTGCGAATGCCATTTTATGTCGTTTTTATAGAATAGGCCTAGTAATAATTTTCTCTTTCCAGTTCATAGCATTCTGAACGATATAGGCAGACCCTCAGGCTGTGTCTGAAGCTAAACGTCTTTATCATTCCACGCATGTGAGAGTCGGGCAGAAGGTTGAGAGGATTTCTTATTAAAGAAAATAAAGTTAAGAACCCTAAAGTGATGCACCTCAGAGTCTGACATCACAGCTCAGGGTCAGATCTCCTCTCTGCGCCATTTTCCAACACAAAGAATGAAAGAAATATATATCACCCCTGAGAAGAGCCCTTCAAAACCCACAATGCTGTTCTGTAAGCATACAAAGAGGGGCAAGGTTACTTCAACGCCGCCTGTGCAGATTACAAATCAACCAAAGGCTTTTCATTGCAAAATGAGCAATTCAGACTATTCATATTCTGCTCTTGTAATGAGAAAGACGCCAAGTAAACAGCGCTAAAACAGGTCGAGAGGACAACCATGAAATAAAACACAGTAATAGCATGCATTCATTAACAAAATGACAGCATTAACCTTATTAAAAGAGCAAACATGGAAGGGGGGGGGGGGGGTAGTGATGTCATTATCCAAGTTCAAAAACCTTGAGACACAGGAACGTACATCACTCGCATCATAATGCACGCAGGTCACATTTCTATTCCAGACTCGCATGCACACTACTCTTTTGTTTATTGTCAACGGGAGTCTGTCTTAAATAGGCTGGAGGACAAGGAGGTGGATAATGCCTTTGAAACCGGGCAAGATAGAGACTCAACCTTGTACACGCCTCCTGACCGATGTGGGTTTATAAATGCCTGATGGTGATACAGATATGTAAAGGACAGGGTGAGCAAAACTAGACAGTATTTTGTCTTAATTTTCTTGTTATTTTGTCATTATTTAGACACAGAAAAAAAGTCTTAGTTTTTGCCTAAGTGCCTAATTGTAATTAACTATAGGACCAAATAAATATAACCATGAATAAATATAATATCATTTGGAGTCTGATTGTTCTTATTATCTATTACATTGTCTTCATATTAATGACACTGTTACTTCAGGAAAAGTGAGAGTTGGGATTTTGAGAAGATACTAAAACTATTCGGATTAAATTAAAATAAAACTGAAATAAAGTTTATAGATGCAAGCTAAAAAAGAAATTACACAAAAATGCTAAATAAATAAATAAATAAAATTAAATTAAATAAATTGTTGCACTGGAAATTAATCAAAATAAAATTATTAAGTTGCTGTATTAAAATGACAAAACTAAAACTGAAATAAAAAAATGTATTAATTTAAATTAAATGACAAAAGCACATAACAAAATTGAACCTAAAATTAAAATAGCCAATTCAAAATATTAATTAATACTGTAATAGTAAAATAACACTGCTTCATTACTCCGGTCTGTCTGGACATCCAGTCAGATCAAATACAATTAAAGCCAAGAAGAAAACTATACCCTTTCACAATGTGGTGCAGTCAGTTATAAAAAAATAAATGTTTAATAAAACACTTCTTTCACTGCATTCACTAAAGCTGGTGTTACTTCAAACACACTGTCCTTCAACTGATCATTAAAATCGACCAAACAATGACTGTGAACGATCATTTTTGTGACCAAAGTCCCATCTAGATCAACGCTTGACAGCTTTAAAAACAATTATTATAATTGTACAACTTAACAAGCCCTAGAAGAAACATCTCATGTTACCTTTGCTGAAGTCTTTGGGGTCTAGAGAGAGGCTGTATCCCGGCAGGGTCTCCAGCAGGAGTTTGTAACAGGCCTTCCAGCCCGGTTCAGGGATGGTGGGCGCCACACACTGCATGGCCGCGACGCGCTTGAAGAACGCTGATTTCCGGTGGAAGCCGATGAGCTCGTAGAGCTCTGACAGCACACTGTAACGCTGGATCTTCTCCTCTTCTGACAGCTGAACACACAGACAAACACTCAAAGCTCGTTCCTAATTGAACTGCTTTGAAAACGGACTTGTTGCAAGGCCTTACCTGGCCTAGATTGATGTAGACGGCATTCTGCAGGAATTCAGAAGCCTCCATGGCTCGTTTCTGAATGGCCAACACTCTCACAGCCTTAATACAGGCCTCCAGCTCAATCACTCCTGCACTCTTATACTGAAAGACAGACATTTTTAGGAGTTATGAGCTGTCAACTTAAACTGTTAATTTAGTGTGTTCATTATTTATATATATATATAAAAAAAAATTAATTAAAAAAATATAAATGCAACGCAATTAATCATGGCCAGGCCCACACATATGTCAATTTAAGGAAAAAAACTCACACCTTACACGTTTTAAATAAAATAATACATTTTAATGAATTATTTTATTTAAATGGGCTTTTAATGCACAAGTTTTGCGCATATGTTTCGGCTTTTTCAAAAGTTACAATATAAAAGCAGATGGTGAGAATTGCACTCTGAGACCATTTATTATATAATTTGTATTACATTTAAAAATGACTAAATAATTAGTTTTTAATTCATTTAAAACTAAATGTAATTTAAATCATTTGTTGCTTCATTTTGAAACTAAAAATTATTAAAATGATTATAATAAATTATAATAAAAATAATTAACATAATATTTAACAAATAATAAATATTGAAATAATTATAAAATAATTGTAATTATGATATAATAATGAATAAAGTTTTAAAAAACTTTTTTTCATAAAGGCAAATTATGTTGATATTTCACTCATTCTGCTTTACTTATAGAATTGTGAAAAATACCCTCTGAAACCATAAAATTAACAACATACAATTAATTAGCTTATTTATAAATATAAATATATATATTAAAAAATATGCAATAAAATGTAATCATTAAAAAATGTTATGATTAAACCTTTTTTAATATAACTCAATATAATATAACAGATAAATAAATATTTGTTTTAATTTTAAGTAAAAATCATGCTGACCCCAATCATACTGCTATATATGTTTTGGTCTACTTAAGTTAAAAGTTAAAAAGATCTGTGGGTCAGATAAAGGTCATGCTGTATGTCCATCTATTACATGTTCAGCATGTGTCATCATATTTGAAAATCAAAACTCAGCAGAGGATAATGGCACAAAGTGCTCTGTTCAAATCTATGAATTTACAAGGCTGCAGTGGCCCCTGCTGGCTGCTGGTAGAACAGCTGATGTGGCAGAAATTAGCAGTTGGAGATCAATGAAACAAACCGAGACTGAACAAGCAGCTCCATTCATAAGACCGGGGACAAATACTTTACTTTTCATAAGCCTCACTCAAGTTTTTTTAAACTGTATTCATTTTTCATAATACTACGGTATTTACTGTATTTTTCAGATCAAATCACTGCACTAAAACCTTAAAAATGTTATGTAGTTTAAATTGACGGACTAAACATAAAAAAACTAAAATAAAAATGAATAAAAACTACATACATTTTAAACACAAACTACTAGAAATTTTAAAAAGAAAACAAAAATGACTTAACCTTAACTGATATTTAAATAAAAATAGAAAATATAAAGTTAAATACTGATACAAAAAAAAAAAAAACAATAGTATTAAAAACACATGGATAGAACTTCCTGAAAACAAAATAGATCCTCCACAGCAAAGAACATCACCTCAGATCCTTTACCTTGCCGTAGTAAGAGATGGCCTCCTTGTATTTCTCAATGATGTCCTCCTGACTCAAGCAGTTCTTGGTTCGGCCGATCTCAGTGCTCGTGTCTGCACTGATGCCGTTGGTCGTAAGAGCCCCTGGACAGCGAAACAAGAAAAACAACCATGATAAATGCACCATAAAAGATTAAGAGAACAAAGAAAAAAGTTTTGTACGCATGCCACTGTCACACTTCTATTCACGTTACCTTATTTTCAAATGTTATAAAGCCTAAAGTCCACAATAATAGTCAAGATATTAGAACTATGCAGCTCTGAGATATAAGATACTGCAAATGAGTTTATTTGTCTGATGCAAGGCCTGAAACTCGACAAGCAATCTCTTGAATTAAATAAAAAAAAGCCATCAAGAAGCATTTAGAGGAATGAGAAAAATAATTACTACACACTCAGGATGTTGCCTAAAGAAACAAGGGAACTAATTTAGCCTATTTACTTTATTAATCCATGTCGCTGGTCGTATTGGGAACGATTCATCAGTGCATCATTTTTTTTTTAATTTAACTTAAATAACCCGGAAAGGCTTTTCATAAATACTATTCAGAAGGTGCACTTTGGAAATCTGAATTTTTTTGGATAAAGAACTGTTGGCTTCACCTGGCCAATGGCAATAAACAAATTAGAAATATTTAAAACTTAAAAAATAAAAAAATAATAAAAATTATCAATAATTTTCACAAGAAATACAAATGATACCAAAACACTGACCTCTAGTGGCAGCAAATAGCATAGGCCAAATCACTTATCAAAAACAAAAACCAATCTGATCAGGAAGGATCTGCGCTGATTTTTATAATGGATGTTTCAGTCATTAACATGATAACTACAACACAAATATGCCATATAATGATTGCAAAGATGTTAGAAATCCAGCTCAAATCAAAAGGAAGATTTCAAATCCATGCACTGAAATCAGTGGAGATATTTTCATTGCTGTCGGCTCAGAAACACAAAGGCCACCCAAACACCTGCACACATGCACAAGCACAGCAAAGTATCTAAACTACGTCACAAGTGCACAAACGGGCGAGAACAAGAGCCACATCGTGAGCTACACGTGTGTTTTTACCGTACCTGGATCAATGAGAACTTCTTGAGCGCCTGAAGACGGAGAGATACACAAACAGAGAGACAGAGAGAGAGAGAGAACCTGGTTCACTCTTGGGCACAAGCAGTGAGCAGTGTTAGTACAGCACATATCAGGGCACAAAACGGTCTGTTATGATCCATGACGCTGCTGGGTGGCGATGGAGCTGTCTGTAGAGCAGCGGGGATGAGCAAACATGCAGTGCGATTGAGAAGTGATGGCTTTGTTCTAATTAAATAATGACCATTAACAGACACTGAGGAAAGCATGCAAGCTTAAAAAAAAAAAAAAAAAAAACATTATTCGTTCTCTTAGTTCTGAATACATTAACAAAATATCTTGCACAGTGAAAAGTTGTATGTGTGAAAGAAGCAAATCCATCATTGAGGCATATTAACTTTAAACTTTTGAGTCCATAATTTATAACAACAGTTCATCCAGTAAAAAAGTCCATCCTCTGTTGTCCTCTCATATTAAAACCCACGGTTTAGAACTGTTTTTCTTTGTAAAACAGTTCTTGATCTGCATATTTCTCTCCTGATTCAGACTAGATGATATTATGGACAGAGGTCTTTTAGCTGGAAGCAGTGGTTTGAGATTGATTTGTTTCTTACAAACACACAGCTTTCGCTTCACATTACTAGAGTTGTGTGGATTACTTGTGAATTATTGCTGTGTTTTTATCAGCTGTCTGAAGGCACCCATTCACTACACACGGTAAAAATATATAAATAAATAAAAAAAGTTTAATGCAACCACCTACAGCAGGTTTTTGAGTTCTCAATTTGTATTCAGTTTATTAGGGCTGTAACGATACACGATATAAAACCGAAATCGCGACACTCAGATCCACGATCCTGTGTCGCGGTGTGATAAGGGAGCATCGCGACACACCCCGTGACTACCTTGAATTGCGCGCAGAT
>JAUCMU010000039.1:17497242-17509957 GCA_032275025.1 Enteromius treurensis | reverse complement strand
ATAGTTGTATCTCGGTCAAATATTGCCCTATCCATCCAAATCATACATCAACGGGAAGCTTATTTATTCAGCTTTCATATATAATTGATATAATCAATTTCAGAAAATTAACACTTACGACTGGTTTTGTTGTCCAGGGTCACATATGTGTTTGTAGTATATGTAGCATGTATTTTTTAAATAAAATCATGTATATTTATTTTTCAATAGGGTCATTAACAAAAGTATTTTATTAAGAATCTGAAGCAGCAGAACATTTTTCAATGTATACAAGCCAATCTTTTAGAAATTTTTATGAATAGATATCTTTATGATGCAAACGATTGCTGATCTCCAGGCAGGTGTATTAGTGCTGGCAAATGGTGATGAATCTTGCTCTTTGAAGCTCTGTATGTCTTTCATGTCCTCTGGCTTTAATGACCACATGTGCAGATCAACAGTGTTGTGACAACAGCAGCACGTCTTAGTCCAGATTACTGTTGTTGAATTAAAGACATGTTTGCTGTGTCAACAGTGCTTTAATACACAGGAAAAAATGGTTTTGGACTTGTTTGACCAATTGTCTCACAAAATTGACTCAAGCTAAATGCATCTGGCAACACTGATTTCACTTATAGCTACTATGCTTAAAAGTGAATGAATAAATGAATACTATTTAAAAAAAAAAACTATTTCTACTCTGATTCGGAATCAAATAAGAATATCTGTAAGGTCTTGAATGAGATCCCGTGGCAGGGCTCTTTTTACCTCTAATCCTAAGCAATCTCACAAAGGTCTTCAGATTCATAGATAATAATAGTTGTATTTGACTTCATAGAGGAGCACTACTCACTAAAATCCCTGTCCTTCAACTCTGAAATACTGTGCTTTGTATAGAAAGATAGACGATTCTTTTTTAATCTCATGGGATCCTGAAGGAATGACTCCAAATTCTGAAATTCCATTAGAAATCCTGCACATTCCATTTGTGCATAACACGATACATTTGTAGGTGATCATTTCAAAGGAAACCCACACTGATGATTTTGAGTATTAGTCATATTTTTATAGACACACTGTGTTTGTTAGCGTTCACGACAAACTGAATGTTTACAGATTGCCTGGTCGTTTGAAGTGAATGCACATGTGAGTTGGAGGAAAGATTGATGTCATAATGAGTGTGATGGCATGCTTTAGTCATTTAAACTGGCAGTATCATCTCAAATTATTTCATGGCTTTCTGCAATGATACATTGAGAGCAGGTCTGGACAGGAGCGGGGAGGTAGAGTGAAGGCAGAGGCTGTGTGTTACAGTGCCTGGAGACATGAGGAGCTCACTCTGTGTTCACGCTGGAAAAAACACTGCATGTTCCATCCCTGCTATAACTCTTTTCAACTACACTGAGATGAATTTTGAATGCACTCATAAATAAAGTGTTTGCAGAGTACTATTATTTTTAAAGATGCATTGATGTAGAGCAGCACACCTACATCCGAGTGCAATGGATTATTGAAAATGATTGGTTAAGAAACACTTTATATCGATAGTCCACTTTAAACATTCTACCAACAGGAAGTAACTTTGCAACTACATGTCAACTAGCAGTCATTAGAGTATTTTGGTAATGCTTAATATCTTTAGAATTTAAATAATCTTAGATCAATTTGTATAAAATGAAAATGAGTGTAAAGTTTAAAACGTGATTCATGTGAGGTGTAAGAGTTCGAAACCTGAATAAATATGACCTCTATTAGCAAGGGTTCAGAGAAAGGTCAAAGGTCATGCTCAGTGTCAGAGCAGCACAACTGAACAATAGGAATGCTAATGAGTCAAATTGGATGTGACAAAAGCCATAGTGGAAAGCGGAGAAAAGCTTTTGTGTCTCACCGAAAAGAATGAACGCCTGGTGATACAGAACTGATGAACATTAACCTGAACTCACAGACACTAACTAACTCCCTTAATGCTGCAGTTAGTGTACAACAGCGTCCAAAGACAGAGAGAGACGGAGACGGATGTGCCTGGAGAGGGCATTGTCTTCTCTTGTGCTCTCTCAGGGCTTCTCTGGGCTTACAGAAGCAGATCTGTCAGTGGTTTTGGCCCGGCTCTGAATGTGGGAAGGTGTCGAAGGATTCTTTTCAGGCTGCGTCTCGGAGGGGAAAGTGAACACTGTCTCTGCTCTCTTCCATTGTCGAGGGTATCTTGGGAAAAGAAAGTAGCACACTGGCATTCTGTGCTGTAACTGGTGTCATAACCCGTCTTTGTAAATGAGAGGCTTTATAAAGACTCAATCTCCTGTTACATTAGAGACAGAAGAAGCCAGAAAGCCACTGAGGACAGGGAGGAGTCCAGCAGCATCTGAATGGAGCTGCTGCAAAGAGCCATAAAGACATTAATTAAGCACAGGTGCCTCCTATAGAAGATCAGTCTGAAACATTAGCACACCATTGTCTCGTTCAGGCCTTTGTCTCGATGGAGCACCAGATTCTAATGCAGGAATTTACAGTCTTCTTCAGCTTTCAACAGAATGATGTTCTTTAATGAATGACTTAGCAGTTTCACTTCTGTTTGTCTTGAATGTACATGCAAATTCAAATTTGGAAAAGCACAGTGGAATATCCTATGCATTTTAAAAACACTGACGGCATTCGTTTTCAGGATCAATTCATACAGTTCTTTGTACTGTATTACGTTCTAAAATAAAACAACATTTACTCTATGTTTACTATTATATTTACTTTCTTGAAAACTTGTACTTTGTATTGGTCTACTTCATATATTCTATCTGCATCCGTGCCCAACCCCCTCTCCAATATCCAGGTTGCTTCACGTTTCTATCACCTGCAGCTTTGAGACCTGTCAGATAATCACTCCCAATATAACAACTGCAGCTCTCATTAACAAACATGACCCCTGTTAGCTGTCCTGAAAGACCGTTTTTGTTTTCAGAGATATGTTTGGCCAAGACTGAGACGCTTTTAATGCAAATCATACTTGTTATGACAAATCATTTTTGATGTTTAGGCCTAAATTGGCAAGACAGTATAAATCTTTTGCAAGAAGAAGCCTGAGAATATTTTCCAGGTAAAGTGAAGCTTTCTTGCTGCAGGTGACAGTGGTTCAGAATCCTAAAAGAGAAACAAGTTTGCACGCAATAAAAGCACAGAACGCAGGATGTTACATAGACAGCTTCTGGATTCAGGCCATTAACCCGTTCACACTACAATTATAATGCTATTTATTTTTAGAATAGCTTGTAAAAAGCAAACCAACTCATCTCTACAATTGAAATCGCACAAGTTTTCAAGGCGATGTATTGTCAACGTTATGCCATTGATGGTTTTTATTCAAAATGACTATCATATGTTAATGGCTGTTGACTCCATTACTGGCGGTTTAACAGATGTGGTGTCCAGGAATCATACAGGAGTTGCTCTGCTTAATGACTTCAGGTTGGTGATTGGCTGATGTCTCCATCCTCAGCTGTTGCAGAATAGATGAGAAATTGGATGCTCATCTATTTTGGATGCTGTCAAAATCCAATTTTGATTACGTGAATGTGGTTTGAATTATCCAGACACAGCACATGATTGTCAGACAGTCAAGAGCGAAACATTTGAAAAAAGCAAAAAGTGATTTAAATTCAGAAATTAAAAAAAAACAGGCAGTATCTTGTTTAAAGCAACATTCAAACTGAAGCACAACTCCTTCACCTAAATGTACTATAGAGACCGTCTATTCTTCGAAATATCAATTACCAAAAAAAACGTCTGCACCAATTTAAGGGTAACAATTTATTTGATGTTTAACATGTAAGAAACAGATATAATACAGAAAAAACGTGTAAAGCTTAGCTTAACAAATGTAAGATCGTAGGAGGCTGGGGTTGTTCAGCCATGTTCCTAGAGGCCTCAAGATGAAGTATTCCCCACATCTCCTTGTTATTTAATTATCATTATTAAAATGATTAAATAACTTGCTTTCATCATCTGATTGCGGTAGTATCTCTCTATTAGTGCCACTGGATCTTAGTGCTTTGTTCAACAACATTTTTTTGAAGAGAGTAGAAAATTATGTTGGCATTACAAGAATAAAATTATATTTATGGGACCATCATTAATTCATAGCAGTGAATGAGGATGTTTCATATCGATCACAAGTGCAGTATGGAGTACCTCAAGGCTCAGTACTAGGGCTGTTACTTTTCAAGCTTTACATGTTACCCTTGGGAGATATTATCAGGAGACATGGTGTTAGTTTTCCATATCATGAGAATATACTCAGCTCTGTATTCCTTTGTGACCTGAAAAAAAGTTGATTAAAAAAATAAATAAATAACTGGATGATTAGTAATTTCCTATTGCTAGACAAAAAAACAGAGGTGTTAATTATTGGACCAAAAACCTCTGCATGTAACCTAGAGCACAGTCCTACACTTGATGGATGCTCTCTTACAATAATCATCATTAAATGGAAACCTAGGTGTGCTAGTTGATGTGTAATGTTACTCTTAAATTCAAAAGCTAAAATGTTCATTCATGTGTTCATGATATCAAGGCTAGACTATTGTAATGTTTTATTAAGTGGTTGCTCTGGATGCTTAATAAACAAACTACAGCTTACAGCTACTTACTTATAAAGCCCTGAATGGTGCAGTTCCTCATTATTTAAACAACAACTTGATCTCCAGAATTGTGACTCTTAACGTGTAATTCCGTGTTAGTATCACGTAAACATCGAAAATGTAGGGGCAGGGGTTGAGTTACGTGCTCAAAAATGTATAAATAAAGTATTATAAATAAACCTGTTGTGACCGTTTACAGTGACATATCACACCCCAATAATGGCAATATCATTACCCAATATTTGAATCCGGTTATTTGTGAGTGGATCATGGCTGATGCCTGTCACTGACTTACATCGAAATCTTTTACGTGAGCCCATCACTGAATTTTTTGTGATACTAACACGGAATTGTGCGTTAAGAGTTTGTGGTTATTTCACACAATTCTGTGAGATCAGGTTGTTAAACAAGCTCTTATCACATTATAAGGTTTTTATACAAGGTTTATCTCCATTTCTTTATGAGTTATGATTCCTTTCCACTATTTTCAACTCATTCTTGAGTTGGTTCCCTCTCATACAGTTGAGAGAAACTCAAATGTGGTGTATTTGAGCCCAGAGAGCTCGTCAGGCAGGTTTGCTGTAATTATGTGAAAAATTGCCTGAATCCCTGGAGGCTTTGAGCCAAGGAACTATGTGAACCGGCATGTACTTCCACTGTCACTGCTCATTTTACGGCCTCGCTCTATCACACAAACAACTGTGCAGTATAATTAAAATCTTTAATAAAGATCAGTCATTTTTGCTGAATACACTGAATACTCATAAAATAATTAAGTCATAATAGCAGATCATTTTATTACATAAACTCATATTCATTTGTACTCACCCTTCGGTCAAATATGTATTTATTTATTTACAAATTTAGACAAAGCACAAGTAGTCTAATTTCTCACACTAGATAGATAGCAGTGTTTTCTTTGTTCTAGCTCTTGCCTTATGGCTGTGATGAATGCATGATTGAGTTCACATTACATGTTTATTTGGCTGGTATCAAGGATTCTTTCTACATGCATATCCTTTATGTTTTTAAGCAAAACCTGCAGCTGTGACTGAATTTCCAACACAACATAATTTCACAGTCTGTCATGTTTGCATGAACACATATTCATTTTGTAACGTGATCACAGGAGTAAAATCCTGCTTGGCTCATGCCATGTCTAGATGATGTCATGGATTATGTAGTTAGCCATGTTACTCGGTCTGAATGTCTTAATACTTGCTTGCTTTTTACCATGCTTGTTTTATAGTGTTTGAGTTCTTTGGTCCTGTGGAGACAAGTTTGGAGATCGGCCATAAAGGAAGCCCATATTCTGCTCAATGAGGCAAAGGAGAAAAACATGGTCCTGCAGGTAGCCATTATCCCTCAGGGAAGCCAATATGAAGAAGAACTGATACAGAAAAACACATTTTGCAAATATAAATGCATTCACATTTAACTGATATTTTGAGAAGACAACGGCTTCAAATCCACTTTTTTGTTTTGGTTATATAGAGGTCCAGGCTATAGTTTTTTTCCCCTTAATTTGTGCAGCTCAATGACATTTTATTGTACGTCACTTGAATATTTTCAGGTCCTTCCTATGGTGATAGATGACTATAGGAATTTGTCTTGGCGTCACCTTTGATTTAGAGCCTAATGAAACAAGAAAACTTAGCTAAACTTAGCTCTCTCTCTCTCTATGGTGCTGTTAAACGATTAATCGGGATTAATCACATCCAAAATGAAAGTTGTCCTTTACATAACATATGGCTTTATGCTGTGTTTATTTATTATATTAAAACACACACATTGTCATGTTCTCTGTTTGTTGTGTCTTGGTTTTTCCCCACGTGTCCGCCTTTACCCTTATTTGGTTTCTCCTGTCCCCTGTTTTCAGTTCTCCCATTAATTCCTTGTGTATAATAACCCTATTTTTCCTGGTCGGTCCTTATATGTCTTCAAGTCTGCGTTGTATCCTATGTTCCTGAGCTTAATAATTAAAAGACCCTCATTTGCACACTCTGCGACTCCTGTGTTCTCCTTATGGAGTGTGACACACGTACAGTATATATTTTGAAAGTATTTACTTGTAAATGCATTTATTTTCTTATATTTGATATTATATCTAAATATAATTAATACATAAACATAACATATTTCATTAAATATATACATGCATGTGTTTGTATTTGTATATACATAAATATACACAGTACATACAAACATATTATGTAAAGAAAAAAAAAATATTTAGGATGCGATTAATCGCTTGACAGTACTAATATATGGAAATATTAGGGGTGGGCATAGATTAATTTTTTTAATCTAGATTAATCGAGATTAAAATGGATCATTTGAATTCTGCCAAAGGCATTCAGAATATGTGTGCTACCTAAATAATGAATAAAAATTAAAGCCCTATAATATTTGAGATATCGGTGTGTCAGTACTGCCATCTTAAAAGTAGGGGTGTGAATCTTGGTTTGACAATTCAATTCAATAAGATTATTATTTATCAACACAATGGCCCAGTTTCAAAAACATGGCTTAGTTTAAATCAGGACTAGGCCTTAGTTAAATTAAGATATTAATGCATCTTTTACAAAATTGTAAGATATGTCAGAGCAAGATATTTTCAATTGAAGCAGTTCAAACATGCATTTTAGAATATCATAGAATAGGAAAAAACACAGATAACGGCCCACCACTAATGATATATATATATATATATATATATATATACACACTTATATACACACTTATATATGCACACTATTTTAATTAATAATCAATTAGCCTAAACCAACAGTATAGACCTCAAACTTAGCTATAGCCTACAACTTTACTGAATCAATACTTTTTATATATTACTATAGGCATTAAAAACTAAAATATATTTAACAATAGAATTAATACTATTGCTTTACAGAAAAAAAATAACATATCCTCTATATTTATTTATAATCCATATTTAACTTCATATCAAGAAAGTGTTTTCTATAGACGCATGGATGTCATATTCAAATTCATGCTGCGACCATAGATGAGATGAGCATAAAGCTTTGCGAGCAATCACTCATGAATTACTGAATGACATCCATGCATTTCTGCAGAAATCAGAAATACAGTATGCTTGACTAAACACTTGACCCTTTCAGACACCAGGACCTAAAGAATCATTCCCATATTTCCAACACGGACTCAAAATATTCTCACCATAAGGTGAAGCATGTCATTTATGCATAACCAAACAGAACTGCAAAGCAGTAAAATCTACCATTAGTCAAGAAAACAGGAAGTTTGCCACTGGTTTATTCAGGTAGGCAGCTTTAAGGTGACACTTCACCTTAAAATAAAATAAAAAAATTACACAAAGAGGACACAAAGTTTCAAAAACTGTTTCCGTTCCGGCACTTTGACTGTCATCTCCAAAAAGTCTGACCTGTCTACTATAAACTGAGACACAAGAGAATGGTCCACTGTGTCACTGACGGGGGGAGGAAGAGGCTGAACAGGTAAGAATGAACTAAACCGGCTCACCTTTTCACACCCAATAATAAACTCACAGGACAGTATGAAAGAAAAGAAGAAAGACAAATAAAACAAGGCAAAACAAGAGAAGGGGAGAAAAAACAACAACCATGAAAAACAAATGGCAAAACTCAAGAAACAGGATAGAAGATCATGCACGGTTGACCTACAAGCAAAACCATCATATAGGCTACTGTGGGACTCCTGGGCATTCAGTATCAGTCAATTCAGACTTCATTTAAGATGAATTACGATCTGCAGATCAACAGCAAGGGGTTTATGAGTTGAAAAATCCAAATCATTTTTAAAATCATAAAAACGTCAAATAAATCCATTATAAATTAAACACTTATAACAACACATAAAATGCATAATTTGATTTTATTGTTTTATCTATTTATTTATTGGACTGTATTATAATAGTATTTATTCATTTAGTTTTATCTATTAATTTGTTGTACTACATTAAAAATAAAAAAAATTACTGACGTATAATCTGCTAAATGTATAAATGCTTTTTATACATGCTAAAACACAAAATATATAAAAAAATGTCTACACACATACTATTTATAAACTATATCAAAATTAATTATTTTACTTGCTTAGTTGAATGTGATGTTGATTAATGGCCATATGAATGTGTTCATTTATTGTTAAATTATTATTATACAAATGTAAATAAAAATACATTAACATACATAGGTCAGTATATTTTATGATTGAGATTTTATATATGAAAAATATATAAAAACATGTATATATATATATATAAAATCTCAGGTAAAATTTCAAGTAAATATTTTAGGTCAAAGGGTTGACAAAAAGTTTGGAAATTCAACTGTATAGTTAGTATAAATGCTACAAATATAAGCACTATAATAGTATGAAAAATACATATTAAACAAAATACATTTAAAAATACCAGCTGAAAACCGATATAGTACCTCTATCATGCATCCCGAATAATGATGTTTGCCTTAGCAAGGTAATAATTAAGTGTTAATTATGAGCCACCTTTTCCCAGGTACAGACATATGGGTAATGTGTTTTCCAATAACCGATTAATCTGGCTGTCAATATAGAGGAACATATTTCACAGAGCCCGAACTCACCTGCTGTCTGTGTCCAAGCCCACAAAGTCCTTCTTCTCGAACGGCACGCACAGCAGTTGTATCTTATCGCCGGATTTATCGGTTGCTCTGTCCAGCCTTTTCGACTCCAGGACGATAAATATAGACTCCACAAAATCCTCCACCCGTTTCTCCACATCAGGACAGTCGTCGTAGCTGGGGTAGAACGCCACATCAGTCCGCTGCTGCTCCGCCACCTCCCCCTGCAGCCCGAACACCAGCAGGCGTGAGTCGTACAGCGTGGAGCCGAACACCTCCTTCTGCCCGTGGAAGCGCTCGGACGTCTGCGGCCACTCTTTGGCCGTGGTGCAGCTGGTCACCGAGACGAGACCCACCACTTTGCGGTGTGTCTGAAAGTCGCCCCACTCGTTGTTCTCAGGGGGGTAATGGTGACGGTATCTTATGAAGAGGACGCGCTGGGAGTCTCGTACGCTGACCTGGCTCACACTGGCAATGCGTTTGTAGATTCGAAAGAACTGGTCCTCTGGGACGATGCCCATGGGTTGGACCACCACCAGGACAGTCTGATGGTCCTCAGCACACTGCATGTAGTCTGGGACGCTCATGTCTGCATACAGCAACTCTGAAGAAGGAAAATGATCCACAAAACAACATACTGTTTTAATATAGTTTATATGACAGATTTTTTATTTAAGTCATTATTATATTACTAATTAGTAAGTCAAAATAAAAGCAAGCAAGCACTGAGCAAGCAGCCAATAATTCATTTATTAACATGTTTTTGGTCACAAAGGCTGCATTTATTTGCTGAACAAACATCAATAAACAGCAATATTATAAAATTATTAAAATGTGTAAGACCTGTTGTGTAACTGCATGCATTTTAAAATGTAACTTCCTGTAAAAATTTAAATTAATGTGATGTAAACCTAACTTCAGGAGACATTAGTTCAGTTTTCAGTCTCATATGAACCTTCAGGAATCATTTTAATATTTTAATTTCGATTATCAATTATGGTTCTTAGTATCAATGTCGAAAACGGTGATGTAATGTAGCAATGCTCTGTTTACCAGAAATGATGAATGTTTAATATTCACTTAAATATACTGTCTTACTAACATAAAATGAATACTAAATTAACTTCAGTAATCAAGTACAAGTAAATAAGTGCAATGAAATCCCAAAATGCGCAATATTCGTAACGATAAACTGAATAAAACAAGAGTGCATCATAAAACAATATAAAAAAACAATAAAATAATACAAACAAACCAAATAGTCCAATCTTTCAGCCTTAAACAAAATCGTAATGCGTTCCTTATTAAATTATTCCCGCTTCGTGAAACAATCATCACTGTTTGTTCATTAAAAATGACATATTTGTGTTTATTTTGATCAGATTTCAAACGCGTGTTTGAATGAAATTTATCAGGTGATATCAGCCACAATAGCGTATTAAGGTACGTTATGAAACCCACAACACAGAAAGTGAAAAATGTCTTCCAAAATAACGCTGACAGAATAATTATATGCGTTTAAGATATGTGTGCAAAAGCTTGTTTTTACTCACAACCGCTCTTCCTGTCTACACTGCTGCTGCTTCTTCTTCTGCTCCAGTCTGTCAGTGAGAAAGAAGCGTGTGACTCGTTCAAGTGTTTATAAGCGCCCCCTGCTGGATGAGCTCCAACACTCACTGTTTGTGACATAAAACAATACATACTTTCACATTTTCTTTTTACAGGAAAGAAAATACTGCGCATTGCTACAACATAATTATCTATTATTATTATTTATATTATTATTGTATGCAACATAACTCCTCCATCTTTATTTGACCCTCAAATTCTAGCACTTTCTATTCTAATTCTGTCGTTTTAACAATTGGCGTAATTAAATGTTTAAAAACGTATTGATATATAACAGACTATTTCGTCGCATTTCATACATATATCCAGAAAGTGTTTCCAAAAATGTAAGCCTGAAGTTGCTCATCTGAGAGACCGCTCCACTCAGAAGCGTCCCTCACGCCGCAGACCTCTCCGCTCGCCTGCAGGCGTTCCTTCTCTGCGCCTGTCATATGATCAGCTTCCCGTTTGTTTGTGTTCCTGCGGCAAGCTAACAGCTTCCCACTATGAAACCTCCTCATCTGTATCCGCGTTAAACCTGTAATCAACACCGATCCCACCTCAATCACTCAAACAGAGTAGTACAGTGTCCACCCAGACAGTTCAGAGGTACACAAAGCTTTAAAAACGGGGTTATAATGTCGATCGAGTACGAGGAGCAGCTAGCCGGAAGCCTGGTGGACTCTTTCCCTAAAGATTTCGGCTACGGCGTGGAAAGCATGGATATGATGCAGGAAAACCTGGAAAACTCGCCGTCTGCAGACAATAAACCCAGAATATTGCTGATGGGACTGAGGCGCAGCGGGAAGTCCTCCATCCAGAAGGTCAGATCCCACTGGGATACAACACTGCACTAACAATAAAAGTACCATGGTAAAGCCTTGGATAATACCACGCTGTTCTATGAAGTACATACGAGTGCCGTTTCTTACAAAAACGTACTGTTGCAGTATCACGGTATAACAATGGTGTTAGATGTTATGTGTCGTTTTTATGTATACCGTGGTACGTTCAAAAATACCATGGTAAAGGTTCAAACGCATGATATTACGGTACCATAAAATGATGATGATAATAATAATAATACCATGGTTTAAGGAGGTATTATGGATTACCACAAAAATACAACTGTATAAATGTAAGTACCATGGTATGTTTAGACGTACCACAATATTGCGAAAAATAAAACCAAAAACAACATGATTACTGTACTTTGTGTAATCATAACAGTAGTGTATTAGCTAAAATAGGGTTATACAATTTTTTCTATTTTTTGTTAGATTAATATTTTGTAGCTATTTATTGTTATATAACTTATATATATTATATATGAAACGTATATTTGTATAGAATTTCTATATAAAATATACTATGTTTATGTTTCTTGGTATTTATCTTATAAATCCTCTCTCTCTCTCTCTCTCTCTCTCTCTCTTTCTATATATATATATATATATCAGTTGTTGATTCAAGTTATTCTATTTATTTTGTTAGCAAGCGAGTGCATGTTTTTCTCCATATTTTATCAAAATAGCGCATCTACTGATTCTGCAGACGTAACCATTATTTCTTCGTGTCGCATTTAGTACTACAATTGCAAAATAGCATTTCCTGTTATTGCTAAGTAGGCTAGCATTTAATGCTGCTTAAAACCCTTTATCCCCTAGAGCTCATTTTCTGTTTGATGTGTATGGATGAAATAATTACAAACCGGATTCAAAAAAGGTTGGGACACTAAACAAATTGTGAAAAAAAAAACTGAATGCAATGATGTAGAGATGGCAAATGTCAAAAAAATATCTTGATTCAAAATTTCACGGTGTCAACAAATCCCAAAAAAGTTGGGACAAGTAGCAATAAGAGGCTGGAAAAAGTAAA
>JAUCMU010000039.1:17474444-17496949 GCA_032275025.1 Enteromius treurensis | reverse complement strand
TGTTGTAAGAAGAAGGGGAGATGCCACACAGTGGTGAAAATGGCCTTGTCCCAACTTTTTGGGGATTTGTTGACACCGTGAAATTTTGAATCACCATATTTTTCCCTTAAAATGATACATTTTCTCAGTTTAAACTTTTGTCCCGTGATTTATGTTCTATTCTGAATAAAATATTGACATTTGCCATCTCCACATCATTGCATTCAGTCTTTATTCACAATTTGTTTAGTGTCCCAACTTTTTTGGAATCCGGTTTGTATGTTGATGTAAGCCTTGCGTTGATTGTGTATAATTGAATAAGGTATGAGTCAGTTATGTTTTATAATACCTATATTTGTACATTCCACATTCACCTATGGTTTAATGCTGTGAATCTCAGGTGGTGTTTCATAAGATGTCCCCAAATGAGACGCTCTTCCTAGAGAGCACCAACAAGATCTACAAGGATGATATCTCTGGCAGTTCCTTCGTTAACTTTCACATATGGGACTTTCCAGGGCAGGTGGATTTTTTTGACCCTACCTTTGATTACGAGATGATTTTCAGGGGGACCGGCGCATTGATTTTTGTCATTGATGCTCAGGTGAGCTGACACAAGTGAAATATATGAATTCTGAGAGTGATTGTTGTTTACTTTGTCTGATATGGGAATTGGCTTCATGCCTGGCAATCTTACAATTGTGTTTGAATGTCTCTATCTCTTTCTCTTTTTTTCTCTCTGTAGGATGACTATGTAGAAGCATTAGGCCGGCTACATCTGACAGTATCTCGGGCGTTCAGGGTGAACCCCGAGATCAATTTCGAAGTGTTTATACATAAGGTGGATGGTTTATCAGACGATCATAAGATAGAGACACAGAGAGACATTCATCAGAGGGCTAATGATGATCTAGCCGACGCCAGTCTGGAAAAGCTTCACCTCAGGTTGGTCATACTGATCGTAAAGCTGGATCAATTTGCCATGATGCAGTCTAATAACAGATAGGATCATTTAGCAGGATTATGTTGTGCTTTCAGCTGGGTTACAGTGATATCCCAGCAAGTTCCAGCAGGTTATGTGTTTGAGAGTGTGTACTAAATAATGTGGTTACTATTAAAATCATTGTTCATAAAATCAAATGGAAATGTTTCATTAAAAATGTTTTGTAACTGAAATAAAATAAATTGAAGTTGAAGTACTAGGATTACTAAAAACAAAATCAAAATAAATTACATCTAAACAGAGATGTTATAAAAAAAAATACCAAGAGCACTAAAGTAAAATAACAATAAAATTACAATAAAATTATAAAATAAAAAACTGAAATTGAAATAAAATATAAAAATTAAAAGCTTATTAAAAATATATATATTTTTAATAGTAAAAATACTAAACTAACTCTGGTAATGAAGGCAATACATACTCTTGGTATTATGTTTCCTCTTTTATATATGTCATATATGTCAAAACTGAACCTACTTAGTTCTAGAGATATTAAGACATTAGATATCAAGATATAAGATAATAACAGATCTATCTAATGTTATTGTGCTATATTCACCCGTGTGGGTTTTAGGGGAAAAAAATAAAAAATCCAAAACTTTTATCCACCTTAATCATATTCTCATGATCTCTCAGGTCAGGAAAAATCATTTTTACCAATATTATCACAGTTTACTTTCTCTTTTCAGTCAAATAAACTCTCTTTATTTTAATACTAATAATTTTCATCCTAAAATATGTCACATTGGGGAAGTGTAGTATATTTATATTGTTTTTAAAATTATAATATCATTTTACAATATAATGTGTACTTTTATTAATAATTATTAAGTCTTTCTTTTTATTTCTGGATGAAATACGTTTTATATGAGTTTTTATATTATGTTTATGAGCAGTTTTTCTTTTTATATGTTTTCAGTTTCTATCTCACCAGCATCTACGATCACTCCATATTTGAGGCCTTCAGTAAGGTGGTCCAGAAACTCATCCCTCAACTGCCCACTCTGGAAAACCTCCTCAACATATTCATTTCTGTATGTACACAGCTTTTTTTTTTACTCTTAAAATGAAGTTATGACTCTCTCAAATGTAATATTGCAAACTGAGCGAGATTCAATAGCACTGTTGTCTAGTCAAAATCCACAGTATCTCCAGTCAAACAATAATCTAGTAAGCGTATTTGTCAATCGATTGTTTCCTTTCAGAATTCTGGGATTGAGAAAGCATTCCTGTTCGATGTGGTCAGTAAGATCTACATCGCCACGGACAGCTCTCCAGTGGACATGCAGTCATACGAGCTCTGCTGTGATATGATCGACGTGGTTATTGACGTCTCATGTATTTACGGGTGAGAAACTGTGATGCAGTGCGCTATAAATTCACTACCTTTTAAAAGTTTGGGCTCATCAAGGCTGCATTTATTTAAGCAAACAAACCATTAAAACTGAAAAAAGTATTAAAAATAGAAATAAATTATTTTTTAAAAATATATAGTGTTTGTTATATATTCTGTGTCAGACCTTTTTTTTAATCCATATATTGAATGTTTTTAGCCTAAAAGACGACAGCAATGGTAACGCTTATGATAAAGAGTCTCTGGCCATCATAAAGCTGAACAACACCACAGTGCTTTACCTGAAGGAGGTCACCAAGTTCCTGGCTCTGGTCTGCATCCTGAGAGAAGAGAGCTTTGAGAGGAAAGGTACAGACGTTTGACGCGATCGTTCGCTATAGATTAGAACATCAGCGTGTGTTGTTGACTAGTATGAAGTGCCACATTGAAGCATTTTTGGCTCTCCAAAGAAGCTTTCAGTGAACAGTTCCTAAAAGAAGCCTGTGTGAAGAACATCTCTTTTTTTGTTCCTATAAAGAAACAGTTGTGGAATGGAAAAGTTCCATGAATGTTAAAGTTCTCCTCTTGACCACAGATAAAATAATTAAAGGGTTAGTTCACCCAAAAATGAAAATACTCACCCTCATGTCGTTCCAAACCCAGAAGACCTTTGTTCATCTTCAGAACACAAATTAAGATATTTCTGATGAATTCCGAGAGCTCTCTGACCCTCCATAGACTCTAATGCAACTGAAATGGTCCCAGGTCCAGAAACGGAAAAATAAACAAGTCAAAAAGTATTGTCATAGCTCCATAAAACTATTAGTTGAGCCACTGATGGACTATTTGACTGATGTCCTACATTTCTGGACCTGGAAATATTTCAGTTGCATTGCTGTCTATGGAGGATCAGAGACCTCTCAAATATTTTTGTTGTTCTTCTGAATAGAGGATATTTCAGACTGCTCTAAATGACAAAATAATAAAAGCACCACTGTTACTCAAAGATATCTCACATGGCTCATGTCTCTATCTTCCGCAGGTTTAATAGACTATAACTTCCACTGCTTTCGAAAGGCCATCCACGAGGTATTCGAGGTGAGCAGCTCCGCCCAGAGGACAGGATTGGCGGTGCAGTCCAGCCCCCCCAGCAGCAGCGGTAACGGCTTGGCCCGACTCAAATCTGCAGCACTGAACGGTACACCCAGGAGCCTGGTTTAACCCAGGACACACGGACCTCTAAGAACACAGGGCCTTTATACTAGTGCACTGAACGTGCGCTAACGTACACGTGAGATTACTGGAGCGTTTCTCTACTTATACCTGCTGTTCCAGGACCTGAGAGACACAACAGGACACGCATACAGGACAGACTACATTGCTGCTTTTTTATGATATTTTGTGTGTGTGTGTGTGTGTGTGTGTGTGTGAGAGAGAGAGAGATTGTGTGCAGCATCAGTTGTTATAATGGGAAAATGGGAAAACTTTAGCCAACAGAATGATGTGTCGCTCTGAGCGAACATGGTCTCAAAACTAGTGAGCTTCCTATCAGATGTATAGCATTATGTGTTCATGGTGGCCAAAAGTGCTGGCTAGGTAGGGTGCTCACTTAGTTTCGAGACACTTTGCACCTTTCAGAAGTTTGAAGATGAATTTGACAAAAAAAAAACATGTTTAAGTGACGTTTCACAAACAAATCAAAATGAAACAAAATGCTTGAGTTATGCCTATTTTTAGGAACTTTAAAATGTTTACATTGTGATAAAACATATTTTACCCAAATTCTCATTGTCGTAATAAGTCAGAAATATTACTTTTATTTTATTTTTATTTTTTGTAATTACATTTATTCACAATTTTGTTACAATTGTCGTTTCTTTGATGCCGTATTTTAATTGTATCACGGTAAAAACATATTTTTTAAATAAGTATAAACATTGTAGGAAAATTACCATAAAAAAAAAAAAATTTAGTTTAGCTTTTTTCGTTCTTTTTTTCTTTTGCATTACAGTAATAAGAATTTGGGTGAAATGTACTTACATTTTATAAAAAATATTGTCACAATGTCAAATTTTAAATAAAAAAATAGGTTTAATTTTTTTAAGCAATATATTTCCAATTTCTTTCTTTTGATTTTGAGGTGAAATAATACACAGACGTGTTAGATTCACCTATGAAACAGATCTTCACTCCCTTTTGTAGTAAAATTCCCAGGCCGAACCGTCTTTAAGATTCCAGTTGTTAATTTTGGCCTGTGCTGTGATTGTGTTGGCTGCAGCTGTTATTTACTCCTGACTTAAAAACGGGGGAAAGTAAAGGGAAAAAGGCTATTTGTGAACCTCGTCATGTCTCTGTGAACTGCCTTAAAGTCAAAAGAACTACATACAGAGACTTTTTTTTTCCTGCCAAATTATCCCTCGTTTCAATTTAAAATGAATCTGGGAATAAGTACCAACCCAGACATGCTATGAAATGGTTCTTGAAAAATTCTGATATGCTGAGAACATAGAATAATGACACTCAAGATTGTTGAACAAGCTATAAAAAGTGTTGCGTTTTCATGTATATGTAAAGTCCCAGGGTCCAAAATAACCCTCTTTCCTTTTTTATTTCATGATTCATTATTTTATTTGTTCTCAAAAAATTCCCCTTTTTGAATGGATGTAATGAGGGCTTGTGTGTGTCTGTGAAAGTGTGAGACTCACTCAAGTGTGATGCTGAATAATAATTGTTAGTGATTGGTGTGTGCGTGTGTGTGTGTGTGTGTGTGTGTGTGTGTGTGTGTCCCTTTTTTTTCTAATAAAGTGTAAAAGAGTAAGATATTAATTTTTGTGATTTAAATATAAAGATTATTACTTGTAAGATATCAAGAAAATGAGAATTGTTTACTTATGGTATATTTTGTCTCAGAGCACGCTGATAAATTAAAGCTATATTCATTTGAGTCCTGGTCTCATTGGTTTGTACACCTGTATGTGTGTGTGTGTGTGTGTGTGTGTGCGTGCGTGCGTGGTTTGCTATTTGTTTCACCTCTAGATGTCGCTGTCTGTCAGGGTGAAGTAAATTTAAGCACGTATAACTAAACTAAATATAATATGAAAAAAGACAAAATCAGAATTTACAGCTAGAACTGTTTTTATAATAACTTAATTGTTTATATATATGTATATATATATATATATATTTATATATATATTTATAAATATATATATATATTTATAAATATAAATTTATATATATATATAAATTGATATGTTAAAAATCAACATTAAGTCATATGAGGGTTTCTGCGGGTGTCTTAATACTCATTTTAGCCCTTGGATGTCTTAAATCAGAACATAAAAAATTTTATTGTTAAAGTGATGGCATATAATGTTGTATGCGATGCACAAAAAAAAAACAGGATTTCAATACATACACATTTTAATAAATATATATATTAGTTATGTATATTAGTAACGTTAAGCAATAAGGTAGAGAGGTTGTGCTGTATCGTGAATAAATCACGGCTGAAATTATATAATACATTTAAAACATGTTGAATTACGCTGATTTGTCTAAGATTTATGTACTTAAATTTACCTTCATTTAACCTGCAGAAATACTGTCAAATGTTTGTCTCTTAGCAAAATATTGCTTTAAGAGCAAAGTTTTGCTTTTAGAGTGTGTGGGAGTTTTTCCATACAATTTCCATGCTGGACAGCGGCTGAAGAATCAGCTCAAAGCTGAAGGTTTGGATGTTTGGTTTGTCAGATGTGGGAGGGCTGAGAGTGCAAATGTCTCGCCCAGTGGGAGGATCAGCTCTGTGTGATGTGCTTCATGGGAAAAACTGCAGTGTGTCTCACAGACAGACTTTACCCTCTGTGCACAGGGCCAGATCAGCTGGACACTTCAACAACACGGTAAGAGCTCAACTACTTACTGTAGAATAGAAGAAAAGCAGAATTATGTTGTATTGTTTTACAAGATGAATAATAAAATTATGTCTTCTAATAATGTCTGTAGGGAACATTTGCTATTGTTTTCTGATCTATTAGTTACCATAGAAGCCCTGAGAGGTGTTTGGTGTATTTGATGTGTTTACAGTTTATCAAGTTCAATTAATTAATTAATTTAGGTTTTTATTTTAAACATTAAGTTACTTTTTTCCTGTTTTATTTTTGTTTATTTATTTATTTATTTTGTATTCATATTTTTTATTAAAACGCACATAGAGACTTATTTTCTCATTTTATATATAGAAATTTGGTTGTTAAAGGTTGTTAAAGCAGCACTGATTTCATGCTACAGTACAGTAACTTTGGAATAGGCTCAAAGTAGTACAGTTTTCTATAAAACAATGACAGTTTCATTGGACTGTGTGTGTGTGTGTGTGTGTGTGTATGGCACCCCAGGGGCTCGGCGACAAAGGCAGCATAAAAAGTGAGTTATTTTTGTCCGGAATACTGGCAGTTCTCACACACACACACACACCATATCTCTCTCTATTTCTCACCAGTATTAAGATGGAATTTGCCCACACTTCTATGTCCCCTGTGTCTTTTCTCATTCCCAGATTTCTTCTCCAGCACTTACAAACAGCACTGTGGTGATACCAATCATACATTAACATTTTTAAATACACCATATGAAACAATTACCAAATGAATGTCCTTAAACTATCCTATTCCCAGCTCTCCACTGCTAAAAGTCAACCATTAGAATTTAAAAAAAAAGCCACTTTAAAGCAGTTTGGAAAAAAACTTGACAAAAATACCACAACGCTTACTCTGCTATTCCCATCTGATGCCATCAATGTACTGCCTGCCACATTGTGTTTTTAAGAGTAATATGTCTTAAATGAATACTTATATATAGTTTTTTTGCACCACTGTTGACCTTGATATTCCCTTGAAAGAACAAGGAGTGAGGATCGGATCAGTTGATCAGCTCTAGCGTTGGTTCTTGAGACTCAATCCACCAAAACAGTGACTGCTCTGAAACTGTAGTTGACCTGAAGGGAATTGTGGCGCTCGATGCTGGTGCACATAAATTTGAGGGATGCAGTTTTGTGAACACTCCGTGTTTCTGAGTGTGATTCATGGAGCCACAGTTGTCGAAATGATGAATAGAAGAGCACTTTCCACAAAGGGCAGGATTTATAGACCTTACCGTAACTTTAACCACTGGATCTGCATTGATTAATGAGCTTTAAAACCTTGTGGAAATGATTTTGCTGTCCCTCTCCCGAGGGTTAATAAATTATATGCAAGAACTACCCAAGAACTCAGCAAAGAACTATAGAAGTGAAAGACATTAAAAAAAGCATAATAGGTCTTATTTTGGTTGTGATAGGCTCAAAGTATAAACTATAACAAGCCTAATTTGTCTGTTTTTTTAGTTTGGTAATTTGAAGGCAAGTCCACCCTAAATGAAAATGCTGGTATCATTTACTAACCCCCATATTGTTCCTAACCCAAAGGACTACCGTTCCTCTGCAAAACGTAATAATAGATATTTTGAAGAACGTTTCTATTCTCATTGACATCCATTGTAGATTTTTGTCCATAGCAATTGAAAGTCAGTGTTTTGTCATTCAACAGTCTTCAAAATGTCTTCTTCTAAGACTTATTTTCAACTGCAGAACATTGGAGAAAGTTGGTAACCATTTAGTTCCCATTGGCTTGCATTGTGTTTTGGTCAATGGGAAGCTATTTTTGCGTACCAAAATATCTTCTTCTAAGACTTACTTTCTACTGCAGAACACAAGAGAATATATTTTGAAGAATTTTGGTACCCAAATAGGTTTCCATTGACTTTCATTATGTGGACCAAATCGCAATGGCCATTGGGAACCAAGACTGTATGGTAACCAAATATCTTCTTCTATGTTCTGCAGTTAAAAGTGAAATGTCTTAGAAAAAGAAATGTTGGTTATCAAATGTTGGTTTTTGTTTCCCACTGACTTGTCTGAGCAAAAATATAATGAATGTCAATGGAAACCAAAATTGTTAAAATATTTTTTAGGTTTGGAATGGCATGAGTAAATGATGAGAGGACATATTTTAAGAATTAAGACTCATTCATGATAATTAATTTCTAATTATGGCACAATCAAATATGCATAAAAGTCTTCCAGTAAGAATACTTTGGTATCCAAGGGGAAATCATTTTTTAATGCCACAGTCATTTGAAGGTTCAGAGTCCAGAGGGACGTCGTCAGTCACAGTGACTCATTAAGTATGTACTATGGGACCACATGCTTGTAATTAACATTTGCCTAGAATATGCCTTCTATTTGTACTGCTATGCTGCAACACTAACTTTGCCGCCTTTTTTTAAAGGGCTGGCTTATTTGGTTTCATTGTAATGGCAGACATGGATAGAACATGGCATTATGGGAAGGCGCCAGTGAGGTAAACATGATGCTTGTTTATAGAGCAGGGTAAATATGACTTGTAAAAGAGTAATTAAGACTAACATTGGTATTCGTTCCCTATCCGCAAGCCAACAGCGGTGTCTGCACTC
The DNA here is from genome assembly GCA_032275025.1 of Enteromius treurensis. NCBI lineage: Eukaryota > Metazoa > Chordata > Actinopteri > Cypriniformes > Cyprinidae > Enteromius > Enteromius treurensis. The sequence continues at coordinate 17,488,127 of JAUCMU010000039.1, read as the reverse complement.
GCACGCCTCGGTTTTTTCCACCATCTAAGAGTATGATGTCACCAGTGACTTCCAGGCGTACAGTGAGTTTGGCACCAAACGGAATAGTTTCCACTCTTTTCCAGCAAACCCGTCGTTATGGGGGCTGAACGGATGGGCGTAAATGAAGGTGTGGGGGTTGTAACCACATAATGTTTTTGGTTGGCCCAAAAAGTGGCTTGTAGTGCGCAGTCTTTCTCCATGAGTAACTGGCGTGTATGTGGGTCTTCTAAGAACTCCATCTGGTTTTTCTCTGCCTGGAGAGTGGAATGTGCCATTTTTAGGCAGAAAAATGCCTTTGTTTGCCCTTTTTGAAACCATCAAATTCTTCTCGACCATGGCCCTGACCACAGTGGCATTCTCACAGGGTGGTACAGGGCACAGAGACAATAGCTGGAGACATGCCAGAGAAGAGCTGAGCACTAGGCTCCCAGACACACGCTGTATTATAAAAACCAGCTCCTCAGACAACTTTTAGAAAATCAAGGCAACTATGACTTTTTTTGTTGAACTTGACCTTATTCTCATGTTATGTTTTGGTTATTTTGACCAAAAGAGGACTTTCTTTCCTCTAAAAATGCTTGTTAATGGTATGACTTTGTTCACACAGGATATAACAGCAATTCTTGAACTTGTTTTGGAATTTTTCCACCTTGTTGTGGAGTTCACAGCTTAAAATTGCAAGTCTCTTCTTTTCTTTCAGTTAGTGCAGGTTATGCATTTGTTTTTGAAGCTGATTGATCATTGGCTCGAGGGAGTTTAAAGGGCTGGTCATTTTTGACTAGGAACACCAAATTAGGTCATGGATTTTCAAGGGTTAAATGTTAGCTCAAGTTAAAATTTTACCATAGTTCTGAAACTGAAGTGTTTTTGCTCCAGCAAATTCATTTGGCATTTCCATCTCAGAGTGAATTTTCTTATTTTTCTCAATCTTTTTGTAACTTTGTTTCATTTTAAAATGTTTCATTTTGTTTCAAAGAAAGTGTTAGAGCAATATGATGTCACTTGGGTCAATTGTCCATGAAAAACTTGCTGGTTGCCAGGGTGATGTTATGCCGTTTCTAATGTTTTCTGGTGGGTATATGATGTATTTTAGTATTTATATATATATATATATATATATATATATATATATATATATAATTAAAAAAAATGTATGTTATAAGTTAGCTTTTATATATAAATTTCTATTTTCATTTTAATTTAAAGTTTTAGTTTTGTGTTTTTGTCATTTAAGTCTTATAGATTTGTTTTAAAATTTTTATGTATCTATTTATTATTTATATATTTAAATTTAAATGAAATAATATGAAAAAACACAAAACTTTTAAAAGCTTTGCATTTTTAGTACGTCATTAAATGTATCATAAGTGGCTGTGTTATGCATTTGACTTTATTGAATCTTTCTTAATATTGAAGCATTTGCAAAATGATTTAGTTTTTAGTGTAAAAATCTTTTAAAACCTTAAAAAAACATGAGCCCAATATATTTAGTGCATTGTTGCCTTCAGTCAAATGTAAAGATGCTGAAAAAGATGTAGATGTAAGAGAAACCTTTTTGAGGAAACATTCAGAATGGATTCAAGACTGGATGAGGAACGCAATGCTTTCCCTTCTCCTCACATGATGAAACCTGTCTGGTGTTTAAATATGTTTAATAAGCATTATATGATGATTGCGTTGTTTTCTAAACAGCAGAAGTTGGCTCAAACACGTCCCATGACAGGAAGACACATTGTTCTTAAGAGTAAACAACCCTCCCAAGATCTCAACCAAGATATTAGACTCAGAATTAAACCTCTTTATGTACCCCAAATTGCTATTTATTCTCCAGACTGGAATTTGCACAAGTTTTGCTTTAATAACAGTTTGCTTCATTTCCAGGAAATTTAGCTTGTCGCATTTTTGTTATTAATTCCTAATCTGACTTTTTAAGCTTTAACGTTTGTCAAAATATATGAAATTAATAGCTATACTAACTCTTTAACTGTGTTATTTTTTTATATTTTATTAAAAATAATATTTTTGTACTTAATTACATAGAATTCCTATCTAACATAAAGATTTTGGCATTCTCACTTTTCCTGCTGTTTATTCTAATTCCTTCATTCCCAACCATCTGTCAGAAATATGGGAAATGTTGAGTTTAACTACGAGTTTGCACGCAAGTGGACATTAAGCAATTTTGTGGTACTCTAAATCTGGGCTAAATTGAAAAAATCCACAAACAACACCACTTTATTGTGTGGATGGATTCATTTAGAATGACTTCAAAATGAAACAAAGCTTTAATAACATTGACATTTGGCCCACAGGTGTTCAATAGCAATAATTTCATTGCCACATAGACCTCAGGAAACAAATTACTACCAAAGCGCTCACACACACTTAACCAGCTGGCTACTTTTCCACAAACTGAACAATGGGGTTGGAAACTTTTGCAGTTGCTGAACAACATGTACTATGTGATTCATCAAGTGTGAGTGATTCTATGTAAAATTAAGGATTTATTATATTCTCTTCTCGTAACACATGGGGCACTGAATAAGCTTGACTCCTGTACTTTGAAAACCTGTGGAAAACGCATTCAAAGAAAGTTTTTGTTGTTTTAATGTTCAGTTTTACGGACCATTTAGCAGCGTGTTTTTTTGGAGACCTGCGGCTTAGGAAATATATGAGGTGGAACCAGAACAGAGACGCCTTTCCTGGATTTGCCATTACATGGGGTCTTTGGAAGTCTGTACTGATTTTGGATGGGCGGCATCGCGAATCTAAGATCGTCGTTGATCAAGTGCGTGCATGTGGATTGGAAAATATTACTTGTTATATGCAAAGTCGTTAATCTGCACTTTGTGGAGGCAAGTTTAATCATGTGGGAACGCTGTGGAATTTATTTGCTTAGTTTTTCACCAGTGTTCTGCTTTAGATGGCAGGCTTATGTAATGGAGAAACTTATGTGGTATTATTTGGAATGTAATCAGGTTTGTTCTTTAAAGGATAAGGTAGGCAAAAAGAGGATCCATTTAGTTAGAGGTTTTTGTTGATTGAACATTAGTGTAGGTGCATGGTTTGGTTTGAAATGCAGTTCAAATCTGATTTTTCTTAATGCATGGCAGTCTGAATGCTAAGATCTGATTTCATGTGGATTTTTAATCATTCACTGGTTGCAACCAGTTAGTATTTAATTAGTCATATTTATAAATTAGTCAAAGTGATCTGTTGCAGCACTATAAGCTTCTTAAAAATATTAAAAGCACAGAGATCTTGAGGACTTTTCCATTCAGTCATACTGTGACAGGTAATACTATGACTTGGCTCAGACACACAGACACTCTTCTTTGAGACGCTGTCTGTTAAAATTCTGACATGTCTGACATAGCGAGACACACAGACTCTGGTATGTTAGCGTAGTGGGAAAGTGTCACCTATGATCTGAGAACTGGAATAATTCCCACATTCCCTTCATCTTTCTGCGTGCACTATACATTCCACAACACTTGTAAGAGTTGGACCAGTTAGTGAACTGCTTTAAGTTTGAACTTTATTGAATGAAATTCAATTGAATTGAATTGAAATTAACTGAAGTTGAATTAAACTGAACTGAATTTAACTGAACCGATTTGGACCAGACAGTGAACTGCCTTAAGTATGCATCTGCTTATTTTTTATTTTATGGATCAGTTAGACCAGACCGTGAACTACTTTAAGTATGCATTTCATTTTATTTCATTTCATGGAAGACCTGGACCAGATAGTAAACTGCCTTAAGTGTGCATACTCTAAACTCCCTCAGTGTTGGGCTTTATTTGTATTTTGTTTTATTTTTGTTTATTTTATTTCATTTATGGAGATGTTGGACTAGATGTTAAAAGTTTTAAGTATGCATTTTTATCTTTATTATGGATGATCTTTATTTAAAAAAAAAAAAACCTGGACCTTACAGAAACAACTTTAAGTGTGCATCATGTAAACTCTTTCAGTAGTTTGTGTAAAAGTGTGGTTTTGTTTTGTTTTGTTTTGTTTTGTTTTTTATTTCATTTTATTTATTTATTTTTTTTATTTTATTTTATTTTTTATTTTTATTTATTTTTTTATCAGTAGGGTTTAAAAAGCATCCTACCCCATGATGTTGGTTGATATCCAGAGTGAGCAGGGCTGGAATCTAGACAAAGAAGTTGTTCTAATACTATTGGGTCACATGGTTTGGTCCCTACATAATTCCCATTTCCATATTGGGATTGTGGAAAAGTATATGACAGTATGTCCAAACATTTGACTGCCAAACCTCTTGATCCTTGTGAAGGAATGTGCTGTTGTTTATATCAAGAGTCACTCAATGTCTTGCACTGTGCTGTTATCGTCATTTCTCTATAAAGCAAGATGGTTTTGGGGTAATGTGAAGAGAATGTGTGATTCATAACTATTTCCAGTTTACAAGGCCGTTTGCTCATTTGGGGGTGAGAACAGGATGTGAAAGAGGGGGAGACCGCGCTATCACTGTCATAAAAGGGAGTTGTGATGTTTTCTTACCCCTGGGGAGTTTTACATCTCGATCCACATGTTCTGCAATCAGAAAGACTCCCACAAAGAATGCCAGAGCAAAGCAGGAATAACAGCAAGAGCTGCAGGCAGAAAAAAAAAAAATACACACTTAATGGAGTTCGTACATATTTTACAAGGTAATTCGTACAAATTCGTATGACCTCACTTTTAAATCCTATGTATTTTACGAGTTGCCAATTCGTATGCTCTGAAATGCATTACATTGCAGAAGTTAAATTGGATTGTGAATGGCATGTCAGTTTGTAGATAGCAGTTAGAGGAGATTTTCAGTGTGGGAATCTGTTTATTCTCACGCTCTGTCCAGGACACACACAGTTATGATTACATATTTAACACACATGTAAAAAGACCATTTGTTTCCCCACTGGATCCTGATGACCATATTATCCGTTTGATCAGTGATAACAGACTAGACTCAGATCCCAAGTGTGTCGTTTGGCAGACTCTCTTGCTCTCGATCTTACTTTCGTTCTCTCGACACACACAGTATTTAATTCAATTTAATTTTACACCCGTCATTTAATTAGAAACCTTCAGGCCAACTGTGACGAAAGATTCACCACTGATTACAAATCAGAACGGATTCATCTTTGATTACAGGCTATATAAATTGCTCTGCGCTTCTTTCTGATGTGGAAAGACTCTCTTTAGAACAGCTCAGAGCTGATTACTCAGTGACAGCTTTCTTTTATTCTTGTTTTGCTTTAGGACTAGAGTGCATCTGAATCTGTTGACTGTGCTGTATGAGTCAGAGAGGAGCGGAGCATCATGTCAGAGGTGTTCGACTGTGACAGCTGTAAGGAGTCTCTGTACGGCAATAAATACATCCAGGTGGATGACGTTCCCCACTGTGTCCCCTGTTACGACCGTCTGTACGCAAACACCTGCCAGGAGTGCAATGAGCTCATCGAACACAACTCACGGGTGAGTGCTTTAGTCATTAGTCATCATAGATAGCAAGATAGATAGACTTACATGAACCTTTTTAGAATAATTTATATCTAGAAATTACCCTTAATTTGAATAAATTAAGCCTTGCATTACCATTTATTTTAGCTAGAAAATTAAGTCGCTGGGGTATATTTGTAGCAATAGCCAAAAATACATGAAATGGGTCAAAATTATTGATTTTTCTTTTTTTTTTTTTTTTCTTTTTTTTTTTTGTTGCCAAAAATCCTTAGGATAGTTGGTAAAGATCATGTTTAATGAAGGTAGTTAGTCAATTTCTTACCGGAAATATATTAAAACTTAATTTTTGATTAGGAATATGCCTTGATAAGATCTTCATTTGGACAAATGTAAAGGTGATTTTCTCAGCTTTTAGATTTTTCTGTACCCTCAGATTCCAGATTTTCATCTAGTTGTATCTCGGTCCAATCATACATCAATGGGAAGCTTATTTATTCAGCTTTCAGATCATGTATAAATCTTAATTTTCGGATATTCAATTTTGAATATTTTAATACATTTAAATACCAATTTTTGTATGCATAATATGAGAATATTAATATAACATGTAAATATGATGGCAATCATTTATTACCATGGTATATTTCATATGGTTTATATGTGATATCAGCACAAACATCCACATTATTTGAAAAAAACCACCCACTTGTGTTATAAGCATCTGTGTTTATATATTTTATGATTGTTCTTGTTTACACACGTCCTGATTTCACGGAGTTAAATGTGTTCCTAGATCAACATATTTTGTTTTCCGTGGAACAACATTTTAATCCAAAAATGTAGTCTTGTCCATATCTCTACACCTAAACCTAACCTTAACCATGAGTAATCCCTAAATTCAGAGGTAATGATAGATGAATGACACTGATGTACAAGCACCAAACACTGATTGTAAGCCTGAACTTTACAAAAACTATAAACTGGTTCTTCAAATCTGATTGGTTAATCACAATGTTGTTCCAAGGCCAACAAAGACGTCACACTTTGTAAAATCCAGTTCTGCGAGTTTACACACATAAATTCACTGCACCATTTGCAAGTGATGTGTTTTCATTCGTCATAGATTCGCATGCTCACTCACAGCTGGTCACGGTCACGGTCACGCGCGGCAGAGCCATGAAGCAGGCAGCCAATGAAAACACAGCCACAGCATGCCGCTCACCGCCTGAGTTATAGATCCACTGGGAGAAATACACACTACATAAATACTAATACTCGCTCGCTCTCTTTCTGTGTTTTCCTTCCTCCTTCTTCATCAGTCATCTGCAGACGTGATGATTTGTGGGTCATTTGGCTAAAAGGACATCATTTATTATATGACAGGTTTAACGCAGTTAAAGTCTCACAGAGATCCTTATCGTGGATGATGTATTTTGAGATTGAATATAAGCATCAAATTCTTATGTTTCAAAAATTACTTGGTTTTTTTTTTAGTTTTGGTACATTAATATAAATGCTTGCAAAACTCTCAAAGAAATCTCTATTTGATTTAGTTTAAACTGGATTTGAATTTGAGATTCAGTGATATTTAGTTCAATTCAGTTGTATTTGTTTGATGTTTTCATTAGATTCAGCCTAATCCAATTTTATTCCGATTCCTATTTGAATCTGATTCATTTTGATCTAGTCTAGTTCTATATTGTTCAGTTGGAGTATTTGATTATCATCTAACTGATCATTTTTATATGATTCAGTTCAGCAAAGTTAAGTCATAGAACTCTATTCATGCAAAGGCAGTGCCAATTAGATTCAATTTCATTTTAGTTTTAATATGATATAATTAAATCAGAATCAGTTTGATTTATTTTATATTTTCTGTGATTTTAATTGGAATCCATCTAATTTGATTCACCTTCAATTTGATTCACTTTTGAAATTGAATCAGATTTTTTTAATTAGATCCATGAAGCCCATTTTTTGTTAATTTGGAGTACCACATAAATGTATTTATTTTCTGTAGCATGTTATATGGTTTAATTTGATTCCATTTCTAATTTGATTCACATGATTCATTCAGATTAATTTTGATTTGAATTAATCCTGTTAGTATTGTTCAAACCTTTTTTATAAATTAAACATATTAATTAATGAATACCTTTTCATTTCAGAGTATCAAAGTATCTGATTTGATTCAGTGCAGTTTTGATTCAACATTACCAAACCATAAACAAATCTAGTGTACACAGAGACGGTGAGACCTGTCAGGTCTGATTTCTCACATCTTTAATGGAAGGCTTTGAGTGTGTAAAACACCAGAAGCTTCTGTTCTGTGTTCAGTATTAACAGCCGTCTGATCTTTAAGAGCTTGGATCAATGGACGGTAGTAAAGCATGTCTTTTTATTGCGTAAAGGTCTCAAACCACTCCTTTCATGGTAGTGGAAATGAAAGAGAGCAGCAAGATCTGTTTTAATTCAACTTCCTGCACAACCAGCTGCGTCAACTCATTTCACCTTTTGTTCAGTTGTGCCGTGACGTTTGACCCACAGTTTGATGATGTAACTGTTTCAATGGACTAAGTTCACATTTCTATGGACTAACAAGTTCTAGGTCGTAGTTAAAGTATTGCATGGTTTTAATGATTATATATAAATTCTGTTTGAACTATGTTGCTGTGCTGTCTGTGTTCAGGAGCTGTATTATGAGGACAGGCATTATCACGAACACTGTTTCCGCTGCTCGCGTTGTAGACGTTCGCTGGCAGATGAGCCGTTCACCTGTCAGGAAGACGCCCTGGTGTGTAACGACTGTTACTGCAATGAGTTTTCATCTAAATGTGTGGCCTGCAGGAAGACTGTGATGCCAGGTACAATTCCTAAACACATGAGCATATGCTATTTCATATACACTACCATTCAAAACTTTGGGATTGTTTTTTTCAGCAACTATGCATTGATGATAGGTACTGTAGATAGATGACATTTATCAGATGTAATACTTCAGGAAATGAAGGTGAAGTGTTTCTCACCCTGGTCGTTAAAGCAGAAAGAGTTCATGAGTTTTGATTGGACATTAGGGTGCGGCAGAAGAGATGTGACAGTGTGATTACACACACGTTCAGCTGAGAGAGAAGGCCTCTGGACACACTCGCACACGCCTGCCGGCCTGACGCCAACACTCCGGCATTACGTTACCCATAATTACACCCCGCCGCCTGCCTCTGTCTCTCTGGAGATTTTCGGAGAGAAATAAGAGACGGGGAAAGTTCCAAAAGGGTAGAATTACAAACTGAAAGTGGCAGATCTCTCCTCCCTTGTTCATTCAAAACAGACCGGCCGTCTCAGTCCCCCTCTAGGCTCTTTTTCACGCCCATTCTCAATCATTATATGCACATCAGGTGAGCTGTTTTCCCACCAAACCTCACCTGTATGTTGCATCTGCAGCTTACATTTCCAGATTCCACATGCATTTTTATTGAAATACGAGGCATGGCGGCATTTTCAGCCTACGATTTTGGCATGCCTCAAACTCCCACACAGGAGGCTTTTGTAGAACTAGGGCAGTCCAAATGTACGCATAGTTGTGTAGAATGACATCATGTATAGCCTTAAGCTTTGTAGTTGCTAGTTACATATCAGACATGATCGGCCACACGTAGCACAGAAAAACATGAGGCTTTTTTTCAAAAGAAATCCATTGCAGACAGGTAGAAGCACATTCACTGATTATGCAATGATGCAACAAGTTAAAACATATGAAAGCTGTCAAATAGGTTTAGCTCTGAAAATAAAAACCCCCAAGAAATCAAAATTACAGTTTTGTGGATTTCAGATTATGTCCATTATCTTTGAGTCTAATCTAGATGCTAGTATTTTTGGTATTACTATGATAATATTGATTAATATTTATTTTAACTTTTATTTTATATTTTCACTTTTTATTTCATTTAATTGTTTTTTTTTTATTATTATTATTTATTTATTTATTTTTTTAATTACCATTTAGGTTTAGTTTTATTTTTTAGAAATCTTAGTGCTTCCACCTAAACTTTTTTTTAGCTAGAATTCTAGAATTATCTTCTCCTATTTACTTATTTTCTATGTAATTTTAATTTAAATTAAATATATGAGTGTCACACAAAAGGGTGCGTCTACTAAATGCTGAGCAAAGGGTCTGAACACTTAGGACAATGTGATATTTAAATTTTTCTTTTTTAATAAATCTGAAAAATATAAACAATTCTGTGTTCTTCTGTCAATATGGGGTGCTGTGTGTACATTAATGAGGAAAAAAATGAACTTGGCTTTAAGGTGTTAAACATTTTTTTAAGGTGGCCTGAATACTTTCCGTACCCACTGTAAATTTGTGTGTCTGTGTGTGTCTGTGTGTGTGTGTGTGTGTGTGTTTGTGTGTGTGTGTGTATATATATCAGCTTTACTTTCTTTCTACATTTCTATTTTGTATTTTGTCTTAGTTAAACATAACAACAACATTAATAATAATTTTTTTAGATATAGCATTTTAGTAGCTAGTTTTTAACTTCTTATTTCTCAATATAAATCTAAATAAATCGTTTTAATGGTTTTCACTTGTTTTTTCTTGTTCATCTTGTTTTATCAAATTTTTATCAAATCTTGTATCAAAAAATGTTTTAACTGGAAAATAATACAAAAATACACGTAAAAAAAAAAATTGTGAAGAGATCCCATTAGTTAATGTAGATAATGTCTTCTCAATGCGGGCAGTGTGTTTAACAGTTTGTTTCATATTTCATTTGTTTCATTTCATTTATATGAAATGATTTTGATCTCTCAGGCTCCAAGCGGCTGGAGTACGGAGGCTGCGTGTGGCACGAGGAATGCTTTGTATGTTGTGGTTGTGAGCAGCCCATTGGCGCCCAGTCCTTCATCCCAGATAAGGGCGAGTACTACTGCGTGCCCTGCTACGAGGGACGATTCGCCCCGCGATGTGCTCACTGCAAACAGGTCAGATGAAAACTTTCAAGAAAGGTTCTTTATTGGCATTGATGGTTCCATTAAGAAACTTTACAAAAGTAGAACAATAAAAAAAGTCCTTTAGTTCATTAAAAGGTTTGGTAACACTTTATTTTAAAATAATACAGAGTAATTACCTAGTTAATCACTTTGTAGTAGCCATTGTACCGACTTGAAACAAAATACACTAAGTGTAACTAAGTTATGGAAAAGCTTGTAATTACAGTTTGCGATTATCTACATGTAATAGCTACTGTTACACAAAAATAACACACAAATGTTACACAGCTACTTATGTAACCAAAAGATTGTCACATATGTGTTGCAGACTTTATACAACTTATTTATATATGTACAAAAGCACACAGACATAAGCTACTTAAAATAAAGTAAATCAAGATTATAGTTACGTGTACAAGTAGCTGTATAACAGAATCTGTGTGTTACATATGTGTAACAGTAACTGCCTGTTACATCTACGTAATTACAAACTGTAATTACAGACTGTTCTACTTAGTTCTACTTAGTAACATGGTAAGTACCTTTGGTTTCATGTAAGTACAACAGCTTCTACTAATTACTTAATTAGTTGCACTGTATTATGACACTTTGAAATAAAGTGTTACTAAATGTTCTTTGCACTATAAGAACTATTTAGTATATTGAGTATTTTTGAGTTCATTCTATTTCCATTCTCTTTAAATCATATGCCAGTGAATTATACAGTTTGTGTGGCTCTTCTCTCTGACAGACGTTGGTTCAGGGTGGAGTTACATACAGAGACGAGCCCTGGCATAAAGAATGTTTCTTGTGTACGGGGTGTAAAGTGCAGCTTGCAGGACAGCCTTTCACAACACAGGGTGAAGATCCATACTGTGTGAAGTGCTTCAGCAACCTATACGCCCAAAAATGCTCTGCCTGCGACAAACCCATCACAGGTCAGTAATAATAAAACCGCACTCCATTACCAGACTCTACAGTTGCTAACAGAAAGGCTTTGTCAGAAACAAGAGACAGTTGTCACGTAAACAGGGTCAATGCGTTTGGAAACAGATGGTTCCTTCACAATGTTGAATCGGGCAGAAAATGTTTTACTTGTTAAAGTACATTCACAGGGTCATGAACTATGACTCAAAGCCTGATGTATAGACTGTTTATGTTTTAATATCTTGCACCTCCGCCTTGTTTCACACCAGACTCATAGAATTTAGCTTTTTCTGGAGAACACAAAAAGGAAATGTTCTGCTGCTCTTTTGCATAATGAAAGTGAATGGGGACTGGTTCCAAAAGTAACAAAAAAACCTCTCTCTCTAAACCAGTTATCACTTTTGTCTATGTTCCTATAAATGGCCATGTAATAGTTTCTTTCAACGTTATCTGATAAAAAAAACCTTATGCAGCCTTGTGAACGTTGTCAATGTTGCCAAACATAATGTTATTTTAAAACTTGTTCTCTAAATCTTTACCACTGAATCTTTTCCTCAGGTTTTGGAGAAGGGAAGTACGTCTCGTTTGAGGAGCGTCAGTGGCATCAGCCGTGTTTTAAGTGCTCTGAGTGTTCTGTGTCTCTGGTTGGAGCAGGATTCTTCCCAGACGCAACAAAGATTCTTTGCAAAAGCTGCAATGCCAAATAAACCACAACTGCTTGTTTTAAATGTGCCGAAGCTGATTGTTAACAGACCTTTGTGTAATATAAACACATTTTTGAAACATTTGAAATCATTTAAACATAAAATGTACGATGTACATTAATGTTTTGGTGTTACGTTTTCAAATGTTAAAAATCTCAGAACTAAGGACATGTTTGATCAGGTGGAAGTGTTTTATGGTTTAAATGATAAACCCAAATAATTTGAACCAAGCATAAGTACATGCCAAAGGCTCAGTTTCCTGAGATGTTTTTTTTTTTACATTAGTCTTTTGAATTTACATTTGCATAATTTTCCATGTGTTTGCATGAACTTCAGTCCTTTTAAATCCCCCCCAACAGCGGCATTCCTCAACAAAATGTACATTTGAACTGAACACACGGACCCAAATGATTATTTATATATGAATGCATGCATTCAACCAGACATTAAAGTGCCGCTATTATGGATTTTTGAAAATGAGCTTTCATGAATGAAAAATAAGTGAAAGCATCCTGCAAAAACTCATTCTTTGCCACTAGGTGCAGCTTTTGGAGCGTTAAAAGCTCACAAACGCTGCCTTAAATGAGCAATTGGGGGAAAATGAATCGTTGAACGAATCGTTCAATGAGTCGTTGAACAAATAAGGTAAAAAGAAATGTATATTATAAGAAAATGAAAGTGTTTTTTGAACTTGAATGCACGTCAACCTGTTAAGGACTTCAAAACCAAAATATGAACCTTTCTTAACCCGTAATAGAGGCACTTAGACTGAATCATGTAACGATGTAACGATGCAATACTGACAGAATATCTTGTTGCTTCAACTGTAAATTATTTTAATGCACCAGTGCATGCTTTTAATAATTCTCACATGAAATATTCACATATTAATTCCTATTTATGTTGCTTTTTTTTTTTTTTTTTTTACAGATGTTTGATGTACGTATTTTTGCAAGTTAATGCTTTCTGTAAAACTGCTCCTGCTTATTGTATTTTATTAAAACAAAAAAAAATATTCGTATACAGTGGGTACGGAAAGTATTCAGACCCCATTAAATTTTCACTCTTTGTTATTGCAGCCATTTGCTAAGTTAATTTTTTCCTCATTAATGTACACACAGCACCCCATATTGACAGAAAAACACAGAATTGTTTACATTTTTGCAGAAACTGAAATATCACATGGTCCTAAGTATTCAGACCCTTTGCTCAGTATTTAGTAGAAGCACCCTTTTGATCCAATACAGCCAGTCTTTTAAGGAAAGCTGCAAGAAGTTCCTGGATTTTTGGATCCTCTCCAGTTCTGTCAGGTTAGATGGTAAACGTTGGTGGACAGCCATTTTTAGGTCTCTCCAGAGATGCTCGATTGTGTTTAAGTCAGGGCTCTGGCTGGGCCATTCAAGAACAGTCATGGAGTTGTTGAGAAGGTTTTCATCCAGGATATCCCTGTACTTGGCCACATTCATCTCTCCCTCGATTGTAACCAGTTGTAACCTGTCCCTGCAGCTGAAAAACACCCCCACAGCATGATGCTGCCACCACCATGCTTCACTGTTGGGACTGTATTGGA
>JAUCMU010000039.1:17436365-17452218 GCA_032275025.1 Enteromius treurensis | reverse complement strand
TTGTCCCAGCACTTATTCAGACAGGTCTTGCAGAAGTTGTGTCCACATGGAGTACTGACTGGATCAGTGAACACATCCAGACATATAGAGCATTGAAGCTCCTCAGTCAGCGGACCACTGGAGGATGCCATGACTGAACAGAGAAATCATGAAGATAAATCACATAGTTTGGACACTTGAATGAATTCAAGTTTCTTTTCATGAGCTTTTTATGCCTTTAATAGATGGGACAGTTGAGAGGAAACATGAGCACATTGGGGGAGCTAGATCAGCAAAGCACATAAAATCATATGTTGACGCAACCACAAGGCTTACATTTATGAACTTATACATTTTAAATATTACTAAATGAGAAGGGTGAACGTCATTCATGCAGATATATTTTAATGTGTATTTGATCAGTGAGGTTTACTTATTCTTCATATGATCAACATTGTACATTAGAGATTTTCAAATAGGATATAGTCCATTCACTCTTGTAAAAAACTATTCACTCTGCTTGCCCTCTGAAAGAAGGTGACATTCAAGTTATTTAAATTAGCCATTTTCTGGGGGGTTTCTGACGAGGGAAATCATTTATCCTTTATTAACACATTAAAACTCACTGATTAATATGAACTATTAGCTGTTGTTTGGTACAAATTACAAGTGATGCGTTTTCTAACAAAAAATATATCTTTCCACATATTAGATATGCTATTTGGGGAAGAGTAATTTTCATCTTGTTTTTTATAGACATGATTTTAAGCTGTACTGTAGCAGGTTTGTGTTCATTATGTTTGCAGGCTATTTAGTTCTTGTTTCTTTAATCTTAATGTCATGTGACAGTAAAGCTATAACGCCAAGCTACCAATCAAATGACTTTACTTTTAATACAATTCTGATACTATTTAAGTGCAGCAAAATAGTTGTGTATTTGACATAATTAAACCTGTTTCTGTCCGACATAAACCCGCCTATCCAGACCACCTCCATTAGAAACCTGTTCAGGACAATCTCTCTTATAGGCTATTTCTATCTCTTACCTGTGAGTATCAGATGAATTCACAAGGATCTTTGAACGGCTCAATAAATATGGGGTTCGTTGCAGGCATTCATTTTGTTTGAGTTGGTTTCACTTTCTCTGAACTCCAGTGATGTCAGAGCTCCTCTTGTATTCGGTGTGTTGTGGTCACACAAGGAAATACTAGAACATATTTTTGCAACATAAAAAATTATCTCAGCATTTGTTTAAACAATAATGTTGAAATAAGCCACTCATAAATATGATTACTGTCTAAATGATGAAAGATTTATTCCGGCCAACAAACAATAAATATTGTCTGTCCCATTTCAGTTCTATTCAAAACATGATGATATAAAACAAACAAAGAAAAAAATAACAGCATGGCCAACTTTTTACATTACCTAGGTTATGTACTGTGTTATGACAAAAACATTTCCAGAATAAGCTTCCATTTTCACCTAAAAATAATAAATGATCAGTATTATTTAGATGCCTCATATAGGCAATGCATGTATCTTTAAGTTATTAAAATCCCACGATTCTGCAAACAAAAGAGCTAATAAATTATGTAAATTTACTTGAGTTTCTGACCAAGTGTTTTATTAATGTTATAGTAAATGAGTCCATTTTTAAAAAAAAAAGTTTTTTTTTTTTTTTCTTTCATTAATTATTTTTTATTATTATTTTAAATTAATTAAGTGAAGATAATTAAATAATTGATCGTTTTGAATCTCTTGAATAAATGAGTCAGACATCAACCTACATTTAACAGTCCCAGTTCGCCATCTACTGGCATAATGTAAAATACACCATAATTACTTGAAGCTTATTATTAGCCTATTTTAAAAGACTTTTTTTAATCGCGGCTTTTCATCATCCGAGTCTGTATCATTAAAACTTTTATCCGCATCAGTTTCAAGGAAGGGTAACGTGCACTTTCGTGCAGTCAGAGTTGTTTATACTGTTAAAAAGTTGGATTCTCATGGACAAAGTTTTTTTATTTTTTATTTTTTTAAACAATTTGGAAATATGTCCGAGGATTTATGTGCCAAAGATCTTACTTGCAGGTTTGTACAAGTTCCGAGAGGTTATTATTAATTTTTTTTTATTATTATTACTATTAATAGGAACATGTCAACAGTCATCAAAAACAGATCTCCAAAGAGTAAGAAAAAAAAAAAAAAAAAACATTCACAAGACGCCAAATACTCACAATATATATAATTGGTCCCTTCTTTTTAATATATTTTGTGGCCACTCCTACATCCCAGTTAGTCCTTCCCTTCACCTGTACCTCAAAATAAAATCTCATTGAGGAAAATGCCTCTTTTCGCAGGACAGCTGGACATGCATTAAATCTTTTGGAGTTGTCTGGTAGTTTCTGCTCAGTGAATACAAGACAAGGGGGCGGAGGAACTAATGACAGGATGGCTCCTACTCCAGAAGTGGAAGCATCTACCTCGACGACCAAGGGGAGTTGAGGATTTGGATGCAGAAGGAGTGGAGCCGTAGTGAAAGCATCTTTAAGGGCCTGGAAAGCTTGGGCTGCGGCAGGAGTCCA
This sequence comes from Enteromius treurensis, assembly GCA_032275025.1. Lineage (NCBI taxonomy): Eukaryota > Metazoa > Chordata > Actinopteri > Cypriniformes > Cyprinidae > Enteromius > Enteromius treurensis. Next base: position 17,449,651 of record JAUCMU010000039.1, on the reverse strand, counting down.
GGACAATGACTTGGGTTTATTTTTCAATAGGGAAGTGAGTGGGCTGGTGAGGATATTGTAATTGCTGATAAAGTGACGATAGAAATTGGCAAAACCTAGGAATTTTTGCACTTCTTTGATGATGGATGGTGTGGGCCAACTAGTAACTGCATCCACCTTCCCCTTGTCCATGCGGACCCCAGTGCTGTCAATGTGATATCTGAGGAATTGGACTGTGGGCTGGTGGAAAGAGCACTTTTCTGCCTTTAGGAAGAGCTGGTGTTCTCGGAGACGAATGAGTACCTTGGCAACGTATTTTAATGTTCATGCATATTGGGGGAATAAATCAGAATATCGTTTATGTAGACCGCAAGGAATTTGTAGAGAAAGTCTCTGAAAATCTCATGCATGAAGTTCTGGAATACCGAGGGTGCGTTGACAAGGTCATATGGCATAACAAGGTACTGATTGTGCCCGGTAGGTGATCTCATTCTCTCATCCTCACTAAGTTGTATGCGCTGCGGTTTCGTGAAAACGGTAGCTCCAGAGTTTTTCACTGGTGGCTGGAATGAGGGAAAGGGAATATTTAAATAGGACTGTGTATTGATTCAGAGCTTGGCAATCGATGCAGGGCCTCGAACCTCCATCCTTTTTGCCCACAAAGAAGAAACTGAAAGCAGCAGGGGAAGTGGATGGACGGTTATACCCTTGTTGGGGACTAATAATGGCAGGAGGTGAAGGAGTGATGTTTGCGGAAGGATCCGGCGTGGGTGCAACAGAGGATGGTGGTGGTATGGTAGTGGGTACCAGAACTCTTCTAAGGCTATCGACAAGTTCCTGGAAGGGATCCGGTGAGCTCATGCTGCTGAAAACCTGTTTGGTCTGAGATTCTGTTAAGAAGCGGACAGGACAAAAGAGGTAAGTGAACAGATCAAGGCTCTCCTGGCCGTAATTCAGGAACAAAACTCAGGCACAGCTCTCCTGGCCGTAATTCTGGAACAGAATTTGTGAACGGCTCTCCTGGCCATGATGCGGGAACGGGACTCAGGAACGGTTCTCCTGGCTGTGACTTGGGAATGGGACTCTGGAACAGCTCTCCAGGCCGTGACTCTGGAATGGCTCTACTGGCCGCAACTGTGGAGTGGAATCCGTGGGGCACTGGAACGGCCAGGAGGGCCATGACTGTGGAAGGGAATCCGCTGGGAACTGAAACGACTCTCTTGGCCGTGACTGCAGAGCAGAATCCGCGGGGAACTGGAACACCTCCTCTGGCCGTGATTCGGGAACAGGACTCGGGAATGGCTCTCCTGGCCATTAAAGCTCAACCGAATCCTCGTGGAGCTGGAAAGGCACTTCTGGCCGTGACTGGCAGACAGGATTCTCAGGGATCGGGTATGGCACTTTTGGCCTTGACTGGCAGGCTGGATTCTTAGGGATCTGGATTGCCACTCCTGGCCTTGACTGGCAGGCTGGATTCTTAGGGATCTGGATTGCCACTCCTGGCCGAGACTGGCAGGCTGGATTCTTAGGGATTGGGAATGCCACTCCAGGCCGTGACTGGCAGACTGGATTCTCAGGGATCGGGAATGGCACTCCTGGCCGTGACGGGCAGACTGGGAACGGCACTTCTACCGGCACAGGCTTCAACGGCCAGTGTCCTCGCGGCACAGCAGGCGCACATGACCTTGGTGCAGCAGTTGTTTCAACGGTGCACATCACAAAGTAACATTCTAAGTCGCAAACAACTTGCCCCGCCCACAAACAATACAATTTCCACATGGATTACATCATGTCAAGAAGACGCTGTATCCTGCGCTGTGAGAGTAAATTTGTTTTATATACAATTCCGAAAGATAAATCGACAAAGAATGAGTGGATAACATTATTTTTTTCAACAAAACCTCTGCAGCACAATTAAATCTATGTTTCATTTTTTGACCTTGCACACAGGAAAACCTATTTTAAGAGACTCATAAAAAAATATTAGCAACCTTTACAATGGCATAATAGGGGGACTTTAAGAGGTCACAAGAATCAACATGCATAAGCCTGCAAGCATCCAGGAATCCAAGAGGAAATTGCAAAAACAATTTATAATGGTATTACATCTACGTGATTCTTGTTTTGAAGGAAATCTATCCATAAATAATTTGGGAGCTTCGTTAAAATCTCCTCCGACTCCCACGAATCCCCCATACATTAAAAGAAAAACAAGACAGTTTAACTGACATAAGAACAATTACAAATCGAGAGAAAAACTTTTAACCACTCGCCACCAATAATAAGAAATATATGAATTGTAATACAAAGTAAAGTGCAAAACTTGGTACTTATCCAATACCCCTCTTTACATGTTTTAAACTGTCTCCGCTTATTTAAGCATGTTCGGTTGCAGCGACACTGCATCAATTTCTTATAAGAGTTGAGCTATGCCTGTTTAGAATTCAACAATGAAAACGGCAATAACCATATAAGAAATCTTAACCTTCGATGTCCATTATAAGTCAAATATCGTCCTCACAAATTATTTTCCCATCAACGATAGCAAATGGACCCTAGAAACCAACACACCAACCCTTTTTTCGGGCTTTCTCCACCAACGGCCACAGTTTGTTCCGGGCTATCTTCGATCTCTGTGTCAGGTCCTCTGTTATTCAAATTTATTTCTGTTTAAGCACCTCAGATTTTTTTTGCATCAGCCCAGATACGATCATGGTGAGACCGCGCAAGGAACTGTACAATTTTTCGTGCAATGGCGCGCATTGCCCAGTTTAGGCCCAAGCCTGTGAGCAACATCAATGGAAGATTGCAGAACATCCGCTAAGCTTGGGGACACCTGAAGAAATATGTCTAATACGGTTTTGACATTCTCCCCGTATCTCACATCACACGCAGAGCTTGTGCGAACCGAGAAAACCTTCAAGTTATATATAAAAGAAATAAATAGGCCCATATGCAAAATATATTTCTCTAAATAAATGATAAATTAACAAAACGAAAGGAAAAAATGTAACACATAGCAATCCAAATGCAGTATTTCAGTTCATTTCTGTAATACTCTTTAGAAAACGGTATCCTTACTAACTACAGTTTTTTTTCTTATTATTGTGATTGTACACAACTAAAATAAATATTTAGAATAGTTTCCAACAATAACTTATTCTTGAACAAGTAGATATTGTAAACAAAAAAAAGTGATACTTTCAGCGCCGCATGCAGGTAATAACTCAACAATTTTCATCTTCAGAACAAAATTTAATTCAACATAGCCTATAAAGCAACATCAAATTACCATATGTCTGAGAGGTAACTCATCTTTTTCTTACCAAGATTTTAGATTAAAGATTTTAGCTACAATAAAAATGTATATGATTTATGCGCTTTTGAACTAGTTTAAAAGAAATAGTGCTTTGACTCGAGCAACACCACGAACACAGACGCTGCACTGTAATATATTTCTGTAGAAATTACAGTATTATTCACAGCTGTTTGCCAGTAACTATTTTTCTAGTCATAGAAAATAGAAGAAAAATTGTAGTTGGGGAGTAAGGGGTATGAGTATTTTTGTTTTCTTTGAGCAAAAAAAGTATTCTCGTAGCGTTGCAAAACTAAAGTTGAGCCACTGATGTCACATGGACTGTTTTGCAGTTGTTTTCACCACATTTCTGGATTTGGGATCATTTCAGTTGTATTGCTGTCTATGGAGGGTCAGATGTCTCCCTGATATCATCAAAAATATCCTAATTTGTGTTACGAAGATGCACATGGGTTTGGAACGACACAAGCTGTGAGTACTTAATGACAGAATTTTCTTTTTTAACCCCCTTTAATCCAACACACCTGTGCATGCTAATTACCGACTTCAGTGTCATTCGAAAATCACAGGTGGTAGTTTTGCACTGAACAACAACAATTACTATTTTTGCATTGTTGTAAGGGGTTGCCTAGGTTTATGGTTACAAAGGTTTAAAAATTAATAAAACGCAAAGTAGAAATTTTAATTTATTGTTAGCTTCCAGTATTGCTGTATCCCTTCCTGGGATAAAAAGTCGCAATTACTTTTTTATTTTGTACTGAATGGCGGAAATGGGCTTCCATAGTTCCCTTCAGAGACACATTCACATAAAACACCCATGACACAATTTGATTTTGAAACATAGTGCTTGTTTATTCATTGGAATCAAATGCCACAAATAAGTCAATGTGGAAAGACGGCATGTATATCGAAATCAGAAATGTGTTTTAAAATCACGTCACCGTTATTGACACAAAGTATATTGTGATATTGATTTAATATTTATCAATTAACCAACTGTAGAAAACAAATCAGCATATGTTCTGTCAAATATTTAACCCAGCATTGTTTTGAGTGTTTACAGTGCTATTATACATATGAATATTGTAATCACACAATTCTGTTATAAATCAAGATGTTGCCATCCGATGCAACACAATAAGATCCCAAAACATTTTGTAAGGAAAATGACAGAAATAGCTTTGATACACCAGTATCAGGTTTATTTTGATGTTAATATTTTATGGACAGTTTTAGGTAAAGATTAATAAAACAAGCATTCGGCCTATGTTATATAGATTAAAATATATAATTATAGCAGATTCCAAAATCTGAAAAACACCCTTCATCCCACATATATAATGTTTTTACACACAATTATTATTTTAATCTTTCAAATCAGGGTTATACATTTATTTATTGTAATGGACATGTGTGATAATCAGTGGGATTGAGTTTACACCTCCATAGTTTAGGGAGGGGCCAAAATATGGAAAAAGCTTCCCAGTGAAAGGCTGACCAGTGAAAGAGTAGATATGAGAGCTGGACTCCACACCATAAAAGGAGACCAGACCCTCCTCATAATCCACAAACACACCGACCCGCTGCGGCTTCACTCTCAGACACAGAGAAACAGTGGGACCAGCACAGGCTTTATATTCATTCTTATTCCTCAGAATCACTGTCCAAAAACCATTACTGGGTCTCAGTTTGATCTCTCCCTTCCTTTTAATGGATTCTTGAGCCACTCCTAAAGTCCAATTAGTCTTTCCCTTCACCTGTACCTCAAAATAAAATCTCCCTGAGGAAAATCCTTCCTTTCCTAGGACATTTGGACTGTGATCAAATCTCTCTGGGTTGTCTGGGAGTTTCTGCCAAATGTCTCCATGTCTCACTTGTTTTCCATCATCAGACACGATGAGGTTTGGATGAGCTGTATCAGGATCCAGAGTCACATCCACTGAGAAAACAAAGAACATAAATCACAATTTCACAATACAAAAAATGTTTGATGATGATTTTATATATAATCCAGTATTTTTCAGACTGTTGTGCAGTGATAAAGCTGTGACAGAACACCTGCATACTGCTGCATCCATTTCAGCTCTGTAAACACAATGAAACATAAATCTCTGAGATGTTTTAATGAGTGGATTTAAAACATTAGGTTTTTATCTGATCAGTGGATGGACAAACCAGTTTGTGCGAGTTTCTCATGTAGAGTGTTCTGCAGTTGCGTCAAAGCTCTCCTCAGAGTCTTCAGATTCTTATGAGTCTTAACGCTGATCTCAGGCCAGTTGCTGGTGTCTGTTGGGCTGCACAGGGATGAATAAATCTACAGCAGGAAAGAGGAGAAATCATCAGCAGGGGGCCTGTTATGGTGTCAGATACTTCATTATCATTGATCAGAGAGATGTTAACTGACCTGTAGGAGATGGAGGTGATCTTCAGTGTGTGAGAGCTGCTCCAGCTCAGTGTTTCTCATCTTTAGCTCAATGATCTCCTGCTCCAGATCTTTAATGAGATCTCGCTCCTGTTTCTCTGCTGCTTTCTGCTGCTCCTCCATCATCTCCAGTACTTCAGTCTGACATCTCTCAATGGAGTGGATGAGATCAGTGAAGAGCTCAACACGTGCTGCTTTCTCCTTCTCTGTGTTTCTCTACTCAACCAAGTCAATAAATAAATTATTAGTGGTGTTGTCTGTGTGCCGCACGGTTCATGTTACAGACTTTAGTATTATCTCTATTAATGTGTCCGATAAGTAATCACCCACAGCTACTCACTTTTCGGACTTCTGCTGAGTTTTTGATGTCTTGAATTTTCTTGATTCTGTCCTGGATCATCTGCTGCATGTATTGGATCACCAACTCAGTCTAACAGAGAGTATTTAATTGACAATGGCATGAGGGTGAAAAAAAATAATGATATAATTTTAATTTGTAAGAGAAGTATTATATTAACTTTGATAGCACTTGACACTCACCTCTTCTATAGGAACTGTGTTGTGGTTCTTGTGGTCTCCTTCAGTGCAGGAGAGACACACACACGTCTGATCATCTCTACAGAACAGCTCCAGAGGTCTCTCGTGTTTCTGACATAAGTATTCCTCCAGATTACTCACAGGCTCTATTAGTTTGTGTTTCTTTAAACCTGCCACTCTCAAATGAGGCTCCAGGTGAGTTTCACAGTAAGAGCTCTGACACACCAGACACGACTTCAGGGCTTCCAGCTTTCTTTCCTCACAGATGTCACAGAGAACTTCACTAAACATCTCACTTATGTTCTCAGGATTTTTCTTTTTATAGTGATCTACGATCTCTCTGAGTGTGGTATTAATCTTGAGATCAGGTCTTTGCTTGAATGTTTCTTTACAGTATGGACAGTTGCAGGTCTGGCTGTTGTCCCAGCACTTATTCAGACAGGTCTTGCAGAAGTTGTGTCCACAAGGAGTGCTGACCGGATCCGTGAACACATCCAGACATATAGAGCACTTAAGTTCACTGGAGGATGACATGTCTGAATGGACAAATGATAATAACCTGCACTATTAGTGTAAAATGAAGATGGTAATATCCAGAAGATGCAGAGCTTGAATCTAGACAAAATGAGACTATTTTCAACTTTTTAAAAAGAAAAAACACAAGATAGATTTGCTCACTTGGAGGATTACCAATACTTGCTATCCTTGTGTATCTTCCCGGTCGTGTAATAGAACACTTAATCTCTCCTGTTCCTTTTAGCATACCTTCTAAAGAAACACACACACAGCACTAGAAACTGTTGTTTAGCTGTTTATATTACAGAAGCATAATATTTTATTCCTCATAATCAACATATTTTGTATGACCTGGGGCCTGTTCCATAAAACAAGTTTACCAAATAAGCCAGGTTTCAGTTAGTCTGACTTACTGTCATTTGATTTGGTTTAAAATAAGTCAGACTAATAAAAAAAAAAGCCTGGCTTATTTGGTAAACTTGTTTTATGGAACAGGCCCCAGGTTTAATTTAATCTTGTTTTGAGTGAATGGATTATGCACAAGTAGCAAGTTTGCGCTTGGTCTGCAGGTCATTTACTTCCTGTTTTTTAGTCTTTATATCATGTGACATAAAGACAGAAGCAACTAACTTTACAAACAGTCAAATTACATATCTTTAATTCAACTTTGATATCACTTCAATGCAACTGTGGGAGAACATTTTCTTTCTAAACAAGCAAGAGAGAGAAAATGCACCAGAACAATTTGCTGTTTATATTAAAGGCAAACGATATTAAATAGCTTTAACATATCTGTATGGGAATTTTTTCTTATAAAATAATTTTTTTGTAATAATACGTATCATAGTAATAGTATTGACGTGCATATTTGCATTTGTTTCACTATTCTGCCTAACGACCAGACTAAACTTGTGTAACGTGTCTATGCCTTGAGGTTATATTTATTTCCTGTTTACTTTAGTCTTTGTGTCGAGTGGGTAAATAACAAAAACAAAAAACTTTACAAATCAAACAAATTAAATACATTATTATATTTTTTTATTTTAGTGTCATATGCGACCTTAGTTGAGTATTTGGCTGTTTTTATTTATCTGTTTCAGCTTAATCTAATTCCAGCTTCACATAAACCTGACTAAACCAGACCACCTCCATTAAAAACCTGTACAGCACAATCTCGCATATATATTTATCTTACCTATGAGTACCAGAAGCGTCCACAAAGGTTTTGAACAGCTCAGTAATGATTCTGTTTCAGGTGTCGATCATCTCTCATTGAACTACAGTTATGTCTGTGTTCCTCTTATATTAACATTACATTTAAATACTGTCCCTTGCATTCGATTTATTTGCATCTGTTTGTATTGGGACGGATTTTTCTGCTGTTTTCAAAAACTAACGATAGTTCTAAGAACAGCATTGATTCATTATTATGATCAGTGTCCGAATGATAGAAAGTTCCATTGCTTAATCCCAGAACTAGTCAACAACCAACATACCATTGTCTTATTTCAGTTTTATTCAAAACAAGATGGTATAAAATAACAACATGACCAACTTTTTACATTAGCTACACAAGTTTTACAAAACAAAAGTGAAGGATATCCAAAAGCAGGAGGGAACGGTTTGGATCCACTGATACATCATCCGTGTAACATCATAAATAAAAACATTTCATCGTGATGAGCAAAGATGGAAACGTCATGTTTGCAGTACATATCATGCAATAGCAGGCGGATCTGAATCCATCCGAGAATTAAAAATCACATGAGAGCTTCACTACCATCAAGAAGCAAACACAAACATGAAAAACTGCAGTTTAAGATCCAGATGATCTAGACCGGAGAGAACTGGAGCTGACTGAAGAGGTTTGGATATTATCCGGATGCATTAGGCAGAGTAATCCTGCAGAAACAAACCATTACACTGAGAACAAAGACTCATCTTACAGAATCAGAACAGATGGAACAGACGGAATCCAAACAAAAGTGAAAGTTTCTAAAAAATAAAATTAGCGTTTGCATACACAACAAATATTGGACTACATCTGAACTTACCGCTCTGGGTTTCTTGTTCATCTTCATGTCAAATCTGTAAGGAAAAAAATTAATTAACAAGACGCTCATCACGGCCCGATAAACAAAGAAGCCTGTTAAAACCCCTGCATGCAACTAGCTCTAAACCCATCATGTCTATGAACTCCACAAACATGCAGCTGAAAAATAAACCGAAAACCAAGCAAAACCAAAAAAAGAAACTGCAGCAACATCTGCGAATGATCAGGTAGAAGCAAGCACCATAGCATTCATCCACGTGACGTGAACGGCCCCACGCAGCTACCGGACAGAAGACACGGGATTGAGAAACAGGAAGTAAAATTGAGACTTACTCAAAGTCATAATCAAACATGCCAGAAGGGCTGCAGAATGGGGCAGCGTTAGGAAGGAAGAGAGCATCAGAGGTTAGTGCACTACACGAGGAGCACATCAATCCCACAGTCCACTACATAAGTGTCAATGCGTGGGTCTATACCTTCAGTGAAACAGTAGATGAACAACAGGACAGACACTAATGCATCCTCTCTAGTGTGTTAGTATATACAGGACCCTAACTAGTGCTCATCTTATTTAATCTGAAGTGATGCTGAAAGCAACAGTTTCCCAAAAAAAAAAAAAGGGGAAGATCAAGACAACTTGTTAATGGCTTGAATATGTATTACTTTGCCATTTTCATCATATTGTTGAGTCAAACCACACAAGCATATTGTCATCTATAAGTGCAGTAGGTATCATCATTTTGACCTCGAAAACAAATGTGGATATTAAAACAGTGCATCTTTTCTGATCAAACAGCATTAAACTGTTTTGGGACAGAGTAAGAGATTGATTACATGAGGGGAAAGAGTAGAAAAAGATACTAAACAGAGTAAGAGATTGATTACATGAGGGGAAAGAGTAGAAAAAGATACTAAAAGAAGAAACCAAAGCAAATTGAGCTGAGAAGGAGCCACAGCACTTTGAAATGATAGTAAAACCCTCTCGTTAAAGAAAAGAAGCATAGTTATCATATTCATCCATTCGGTCATTCACGTGTGATCTCATATTCAGATGAGTCCACAAGACATTACATCATTTACAATCAAATAACCATCAGAATCAATACGCACTGAATCAGACAGCATGAGGCTGTAAGCAAAGAACAATCTAATATTCTGGACCCCAAGGACCTGCTGGAGATCAGGTACCTGTGTCTGTTCTTGTTCTTGCGTTTCTTGTGGCTGCTGTGGTGGCTTCCAGAAGAGGACGAAGCAGCTTTCTGTGGTTTCAGGTCTTGCAGGGCTCCATCTGCCTCCTCTGTGTCTTCCTGACTGGGTTCGTTTTCCTGGTTTTGGAGATCTGGGGACGTATCGCTCTCTGTTCCACTTCCTGGCTCGCCTAAGGAAGAAGAAGAAAAGGAAGGTTTACAACCTAGAAATTATTAAATTGATGATACCCAGAAAAAAATGAGTAGACATTGTACTTGGTGCAATTGAGCCTATGGGACATAAAATTGTGGTTCCCAGATAACTAAGTTTTAAATACAGGCCATTTAACATTTAAGAACAACAATAGTTGACAGAAATTTCTTGTAGGTGCAATGAGCTTGAGATTTTACTTACGCTTTTCATTCATATGATCAGGAATTCCTCCGAGAGCACAAACAGCCTGTGTGACAATTTGAGATTTTTTGTAATTATAATTGTATTATTTCATATACACAGAGTATGTATATTTCTAAGATACTGACAGCCACTGATGTGACGGAGGACTTGCTGAAAAGTCGTTCTGCTTCCTTGAATTTCCTATTCCTCCGATCAGTCTTGCTGTTTGAATTTCTAAAGGAGGAGACAGTTGATGTTAACCTGTATGTTTTTAAGAGTCTTCATCAGTGAGCCAAATTAAGTCATACCCACTTACTTTTGATTGGTCAGATATCGGTCCCATCCTCTAATGATGTTACCATACATCTGAGTGTCCTCCAGGTAACTGCCTTCAAATGCATAAATCTGTCTTTCTAGATTCACCAAAGTCTCCTGTTAAAAATGCAGAAAAAAAAAAGGAAAAAAAAGGTTTTAGCAGCAGTCATGTCAACCATACATGACCCCCTTTTGATAACCTTATATTAATATTTCTGTGCAGTTTTAATTTCTTTGTTCGTTTTATAAACCGAAGCTGCACACAAGAGGCATGTTTTTCGCGCTTTATAAGTATGTTGAGCATCAGGAGGCGCCATAACAAAAGCAGCTAACACAGAATTAGCATGTTAGCATAGATGTACAGTAGTTATTATAGCACTATCATTTTGATAAAAGTAGTAAAACTACGGTTAGCTAAGACTTTTTAATGTTTTAATACTACGTGCATGCATGCATTCATTTTATATAAAGCATTTGTAGGAGTTTATTCCAGACTCGTGTTAGTATGCTAACATACATACGGGTATTTCAGCCCATAGCTCAGTATTACTTGGTGCCGCATCAACGGGATTTTCAGAGTTCTGGACATTCAGAAAGGTTTATAATTACCGCAAGCTCTTGTTTTCTCTTGACCAGCTCGGACAGCTCGCGGCGGGTGTCGGGGATCTGCGGTGGAGTCGCTTTGGCGTGCATCGCCATGATGGAGCTGAGCTAGCTGCTCAATGACCGAGAACAGCTGAAGCTTAACCTTCTGACTGCAGTACTGCGCAAGATCTCCATCCGGATAGATGGCGCTCGCTTCACATCCAGCGCAAAATTCGAAGTAAAGCTTAAAAATTTTGTTAGAAACTGCTTGGCCTTTCCCTAGTCATTTTGAATGTTTAAGAATTGCAGTTTCTGTTTATCGATCGAAAGAGGACTGTATTTAGCATTAACTGCAGAGGTTTGCACGTGTTCGTTCGTATGCAAAGAGAAAAAGTACTGTTGTCACCGTAGACACGTGTGTGTGTGTGTGTGTGTATATATGGTTGTCACTGCTTCAGAGTTAAGTAACTTATCTTGCGGTTTTAATGAAGAGTTCAGATACAAAAACCTCTAAAACCCATCTTGGTCAAAAAGGAGAGAGTGAATGCCTCACACAAATTATATGTTCATCAAGTACTTTCACTTCTAATGTGCTACATGCGAGCCTCAAACCTATACAAAGTAGCCAGAAAGAAATGCTAATTTTAAAGAAAAATGTCAGATGTACTTACCGTTAGAGGTATTTGCATCTGAACTCTTCTATTATAACAATTATTACTAGGGTAAAAAAATTTTATTATTATTATTATTAAAATTCTGGTAAATGCATACTGAAATCCTAATCATATGTAATTTATAATATCCAAGAAGTATATTAAAAACGATTTTCCTCAAGGTTGGATCGCTTCCATGTGACATTCCTCCTCCGTAACCAATCAACGCGGGCTTGAACAGGTAAGCCACACCTCTATTGGATTGGTTTAGCGTTTTATTTCCAGTTCTAGCCAATATAACATTTCTTTGCCTTCAGCCAACAATAACATGGAGCGCGTTCGGTCCCGCACAACAAAATCTCCTGCTTTCTCGCGCTTTCTCCCGCTTTTTTTGTCTTCTCTTTTTTACACACACGCATACATAGCCAGTGTCCACTAAGCGGTGGCAGAGTACTTATTATAAAAGCACTTTTTTTTTTTTTTGTATGCAGACGATACAGTAACCGCGTATTTTGGGATACATTTTTAAACGAGTAGTGTAACTGATGTAAAGCCAAAAGCAAACATTACATTAATAATATATTTATCAAGTAGAAATATAGATGTGCTTTTACCCGATTGGATCATAACAAAATAATCTATATTAATTGTAAATACACTAAGTGTATTTCATATATATATTTCGCTTGTTGTTGGCATTTGTTTACTAGTAGTAAAGATTAACTCATCTAAACTAGTTTTAACAAACTCTCGGCGTCACGTTTACGCGTTGCCATGGAAACACAAAGTAAGTCCAACACAAACTCGGAGTGAGTTTACCGGCAACAGCATGAAAACAACAGAACAGGTATTTCACTTAGTGTTTAAACAGACTGGTTATTAATAAATAAGTACTTTTTATACATTTTTTTTCTGTGCCCTCTGCACTAAGAAAACTACATGACATTCAAGGAAACGAAAGCATGGGTAAACTTTACAAAGGCCTGAATGAAAGTGAGTGATTTGCTTTGAGTTTCATTAAATATGCTTAAGTGTTTTTACAGTATTTAATCTTATTCAGAGCCATCGTGCATTTTATTCTGTAGTTCAGGGATGTGCTTCATCTATTCCAACCAAGTACCAGACAGTCATCATCAGCAATGAAGAGAAAAAAGGGTTTTCTTCGCAGTCAAAGAGATTTCGAGATCCCCTGGTGAGTTTAATAATGAATCCAGCTTTCTTATATTCATTTGTTATGGCATACACTACTGTTCAAAAGTTTTAGAACAGTAAGATATTTAATGGTTTTTAAAGATGTTTCTTCTGCTCATCAAGGCTGCATTTATT
>JAUCMU010000039.1:17419441-17434817 GCA_032275025.1 Enteromius treurensis | reverse complement strand
ACAGGAATAAATTACATTTTAAAATATATTCACACAGAAAACAGTTATTTTAAATTGAAATAATATTTCACAATATTCAATTTTTTTCTGGATTTTTAATCTAATAAAATCAGCCTTGAGGAGCAGAAAACAACATCTTTAAAACCATTAAATATCTTACAGTTCTAAAACTTTTGAATGGTATTGTATATGAGTTTATGGTGTTGTTCAATTAAAAGTAATGCTTATCTATCTATCTGTCTGTCTTATTATTTTAGAATGAGAATCCAGGGCCTGGTTCATATATCTCACATGTACCCACTGAAGGATGCAGTCCTTCATTCTCTAAAAGAGGAACAGGCAGCTTTGCTTCAAAAGTGAGACCCTTGTTTGGAGACTTGCATATTGTCTGCACTTTTTTGAAATAGTATTATTTTGAATGATATCATTGACTGTTTTCATATGTCAAGGCTGGTCGTGTGCCCCGTAGCTTCCAGAGATCAAGCCCAGGACCCGATGCTTATAACCTTCAGACATCTCTGCTTCACAAACACGATTTTAACCGAGGAGAATCCAGGGTGTTTTGTCTGCCTGTTACAATAAAGAGGGAAAAACCAAAAAATGAAAATCCTGCACCAAATCAATATGATGTATGGATCACCCAGCATGCTTTCTAAATTCTGAACATATTTTAAAATGTAATATATTCATGTGATGCAAAGCTGAAATTCAGTGTCTTCAGTGTAACATAATCCTTCATAATTCATTTTAATATGCTGATTTGCTGCTCAAGAAACATTTTTATCGCTGTCAATATTGAAAGCTTCTTTACATTTTTGTAAAATCATTGATAAATGTCATACTCAAGGTTCTTTAATGAATAATGAGTTCACAAGAACAATATTCATTTGAAATAGAAAATATTTGTAACATTATAAATGTCTTTACTGTCCCTTTTTTTTGGTCATTGGTACTGACACCAAACCTTTGCGTGGTGTATCATTTATTTATTATCATTTTTAATTGTATTTATTTATTTATTTGCTCTCAGGTATCTTATAGCGCCATGCAAAAAAATGCAACCGTTTCTGCTCACAGTGCATTTCGCTCTAAAACAAGACGTAGTACCAATGTCTCAGACAACTTTAAAGGACCCTCTCCCTGTAAGTAACTTAATTTTCATATTTATATTGTTCAAACACAATTCTGAGGTTAAAAATAGCATTATACTGTATTTGAAAACAAGTATTGAGTTTTGTTGCCTTTCCAAGAGTGTGAATGTATGTTTGCATTGCACACATAATTACAACCACTGTACCTATTTTAAATTCAGTAGTGAAATAAGGTGTTATAGTCATTAGTAAAGAAGAGATATTCTTGTGCCTTTACTTTATCTTTTCTAATTACAGTCAAATATTATGATGCTATTAATTTGTTCCCATGCTCGTATTTAAAACTCTCAGTCTACTCAAATCATTGTGAAAAACAAACAATAGAATTTACGTTTGATGAATCCATTTCTATCCTCGTTCCAAAGGCCACTATAACGTGAGTGACGTTTTGATCCAGAAGACGCCTCACGTTCCTTATTCCTCTTTTAAATCCACCACTTCCCGGATCCAGCCACCAGTGAGAAACAGCATCCCCGGTCCCGGGACCTATAACCCGTATCAACCACCAGATCCTGTGAAAAGGACCGTTTTGCCGTGAGTGTTCTGTCTGATCTGCAATAAAATGACACCCATAAGGGTTCACTGTAATGTTGTTAGGAGCAATAATGCACTGCTCACATGTACTTTTATATAATGATTATATATTGCCAGCCAAGAATTTAATCACAATGCACAGATATTTTATGTATAAAAAACAGCTACTTTTATCATTAATAGTCTTGGATATCTCAGATGTCTCGTTCTTCATATTGGATTTAGAAATTTTAAATGTCACATGCGATGATCAGTGTCTTATCTCTGTGTAGAAGGAGACACTACTTTGGATTATCAGCACCACCTCTAATACCCACCAAAGACCCACCCTTCCCAGGACCAGGACATTATGACATAGTGAACTTCAATCGTCCGGTCAAACACCTCGTGTCTAGCGCCGCCTTCCTGTCCGGGACAAGCAGGTGGATACAGGACGTCAAAAGACAGGATATACCTGGTCCAGGTAACACTTATATAATCTTTACTTCATTTAAAAACAAGACTTTTGCTGTAACTTTTAACTTCCTCCTCGCAGGTTTCTATGAACCCACGGTCCTTTCAAAGACATCCTTCTTGTATAATCCTGAAAAAACGTGGATACCGTAAAGTAAAGTATTGTTTTAGTAAACAAGTGCTCATAGTTTATAAAATGTCAGCCTTAATGAGATTATAATTTTAAATTATTATTATTTAGAATTTTTATAAGTCAGCTGTGCTTACAAATTGTAACTACAATGAAGACATACACTGGCAATAAAATGCTTGAAATAATTAAAATATTAAAATATTTTATTATTTAAAGCGCTTAATCTCTCTTATCCTCACCAAGGCTGTATGTATTTGATTAAAATAAGAGTAAAAATTGTGAATTATTAGATTTGTTTCTATATGAATTAAGTTTTAAAATTTAATTTATTTCTGTGACATAGCTTCATCATTTTACGCATCACTACTTCAGTCCTCACTCTCACACAATCCTTCAGAAATCATTCTGATATGCAGATTTTTTTGTCGTTATCTATATTATTACATTATCTACTGCATATTTTTATGTTGATTTTAAAATTATATTTTTATGAAACCCATAATACCATTCAAATGTTAGATTTAAAATAAGGAAAAATATATATATATTTATTCAACAAGAATGCGTTATGACAACCACAAAATGCACTGATAAAAGTTCAGTTACCTTTGTATTCAACAATGAAAGCTGAAAAATGTATCTATTATTAATAGCTCAGCAACAAATGAGCATATTAGAATGATTTCTGAAGGATCATGTGACACTGACAGCTGAAGTATTGGCTGATGGAATTCAGCATTGCATCACAGAAATAAATAGTATTTTAAAATATTTTATAATAGAAAAATAGTTTTATAATTTACAATATTGCTTTATATTTGCTCAAATATGCAGACTTGGTCACTAAGCGAATTAAAGCATTCTCAGAAACATGAAGCTGCTTTCTCTGTCTGAGTCACATCTGAACAGCTGAAAGTCAAAGCAGACACAGCTGAGCGCCAAACCCTTGATCCCTCAGCAGCTGATCCCGGACCTGCTGGACGGTGAACATGATGATGTGAGTGATGCGCTTCAGCTGATCCTGGGTCAGTGGTTTAATACCAGGGAGGGAGCAGCTGTTGTGGGACTAGAGGAGGGTGTCGAGGTCTGTGTTCATCTGAACAATGTGAAAATCTATGTGGGGATTTCAGACGGTCATGACATGAAAATGTCCTCTGGAACGTCACTTTGTGACTTCTGGACAAGGTCAACATTATGTACAAAAATTATTCATCAGGGCTGTTTTGGGCTTATTAATGGGCTTTATCCGCTTAAACATTTATGGATTATGATGTAACAATATAAAAGATTATACATTTATGAGAAGTTACATTATTGGCTACAAAATATAATCGACTATTGCTTACCGAGGCTGCATTCACTTGTTCAAAAATACAGTAAAAACTGTAATATTGTGAAATATTACTACAATTTAACATAACTGTTTTCTACATTGCACTATAAAATATAATATGTTCCTGTGATGGTAAAGCTGAATTTTCAGCATCATTGCTGCAGTCTTATGTGTCACGTGATCCTTCAGAAATCATTCTAATATACAGATTTTCTATTTTTGTGAAAATTGTAATTATTATTCATAATGATAAACTCACTGTCAAGATTCTAGGGTGTTCTGAGTGGTTTCTGGGTCATTGTTATGCGGTTAGGGTTAGGGTTATGCTTTGCAGATGCTATGGTGGTTGCTTGGTGATAATTTACTTTTGAATTATTCGAGAAGGGTTCTTTGGGGACCTATTATTGGTTCTATTATGACATAATTGTGAAAAACTCCTTTTAGACCAATTATCTTACTTTTGTTTATTCAGTACTAGACCTTACAGGAAAAATAAGGACTGTTGGGGAAATATTTGGACTAATAAGAGTGCAGTAATGCAGAATGTTGTCCACCCATCCCGTATGTCGCCTGTTGCTGGTATCTCAAACCCTGCAGCTGTTCAACCACCCCCTTCAACAGCTGTGAATATATTCAAATGCTGACCTCACCATTGTCTAAAACAACTTATTATATGTATATCTTACAGATTTCATAAACTGATCTTCACTTAAGAGTTTTTGAGAGCTGGTGTCTCTTGTGATCAAGCTATTGGCCAACATAGTCCTAAAAGTTCATTGTCCATCTATAAATATTCCAATAACTTTTGTTTTATTTACAACTTCAAATATTTTTTGCAGTGTGACTGAAACAAAATAAGTTTACTGTAAGTGCAAACTGAAATAAACTAAACCTGAAATAAAAGTATGTTAAAGCTCAGTAAAGGTTTTGTGAAGAAAATGCCAGCAGCTTCTTCAAAAAAGCCTCAAATTTGCCCTTGATCTATGAGTGATGAATGGTGTATCTTAGTTGTTGGGTAAGATCACAAAATACCTTCAATCATATCAGATATAACGTCTAAGCTCTTCACTATCTGCGGTTCTGCCTCCTCTTTCAGTGTGCAGACCACATTAGAAGAGCATTTTGATGTGAGATCTTTACAAAGCACTGCACAGATTATATAAACCCATCTGCATCTGCTCATAAACAAACTTAATTTCTGTTTTCAAGCTTATTTGTGATATAAGGTTGTCCAATGTGGCCCGACCTGACTGCATACTCACCTACATCATCTCAACAAAGCATCTTTTATCTCATCTGCGTCGTTCTCCATGGCAGCGAGACATAACTGAGATGATTTTAGGAAGGGGACGCAATGAGTGGGCCATCACACCGGATACACATCCCCGGGCCTCTGAGCTGTACAGATCTCAATTGTTTAACTCATGACTGATGGATCCACATTTATCTCTAAATGCCCTCAAGCAGGGACTGAAAGCAGTCTGAGAAACTCTCCGCCTGACTGCAGCGCATGCTGTGTTTTGATCCATGCGTTATTTTTAGGTCTGTTTTAGCTAATCGGTTCTTATTTGCGTTTTTTTTTTTTACCTTTAAATTATGTTATTAAATTATATGATTATGTTTGGAAATTATTCACACAAATGTAAGTGGTTTGGTGCAGGTATGCTCCACTAGTTTGGTGTTGTTGGCAGGGTTATATCAGTGGTACCAGATGGCTGACATACTTTGTGCTGCTATGATGGCCTGATTTCAACTCATAAATGCTCTAGTTAAAGTATTAAATAAGACCAGACTCACACTGATTTACACATGATCCAATCCAGTGGGGACTGTAATGACATTTTCATCAGTCTTATACTGGTGTGGTCTCAGTTATAAAGGTCTGAGGGTCTTTTATTGGCTCTGTACCATTTATTATAATTCAGGTCTCAGACATAGTTCATTTTAGTACACATTTATGGGGAGAACAGGACTTGAACCATTGTCTGAAATCAATGTTATTTTATAATTTAGATACTATATATATAAGCATACTTATACTGTAAATGTATATGTGTAGGCCTATATAGTCTATATATATATATATATATATATATATATATATATATTTCTCATTTACATTTAAAAAAATTTGTGAAGGTTTTGGTAATTTAGTTGTGTTTTTGTCATTTTTATTAGTTATTTATTTTATATTTTTGGGGAGGGGGGGGGGGGGGGGGTTAATCGTTAATATAGATATTTTTTGTACATTTTTTATTTCAGTTTTAGGTTTAGTTATTTTAGTACATCAAAAATGAAAATACAAATTCAAAAAATGGCAACTAGCTGAAAGAAGAATATATTAATATTTTAGATTTTGTTGTATTTTTGTTAATGTTCATACTTTATGTCTTTCGAGAACCCATTTAATACAATTATTTTTTCTTTTAACCTGTAACCAGAAACTATTATTTCTTTTGTGATAATATCTACCACCAAAACATTAAGAGAAGAGAGAAAATAATAATAATAATAAATGATAAATAAATAAATGATACAAATGAACAATATAAATTATTACATAAATACTTTTACATATAGAAAGTATAAACAAAAAAATATAATCTATAATCTCCAAACCTTTTACATCTAATTTTATAGTATTATTTACAGTTTAGATTTAGTTTCATTTAGTAACCCTGTCTACAATTTGCATATATATATATATATATATATATATATATATATATATATATATATTTTATCGAAAAAATTTAAACTTTTTTATATACTTAATTAAATAAATTGCCTTTGCAGGCGCCTCCAGGTCATAGAGTACATTTGATGATAACGAAAATGTGGGATCCACCTCAGTTTTCCAGCGGGACGCATAAAGGACGTCTACCCTTGTGCCTTCATCCTGATGCCGCAGATCCAGCATTTAGAAACCGAGAGGGGGAGCCATTGTGCAAATCTACAAACCTACCCTTTATTTCACAGCACCTGGGAAGGCTCTAGCATTATTATCCTAAAGTTATTTGAGCAAATTAGAGATATTAAACTAGAAACAGTGTATATAACATGAATAAACTTTGCAAATGCGCTAACAGCGTGTCAGTGTCCCCCATCCAAGTGAATGGTACGCTCCAGTGGATAGGCAGAGAGCGTCCCGCATCGAGCCGCTGTATTCAGCTAGCGGCTGCTGTGCGGTGGGCAGGGCCCCGGACCTGGGCCCCCCTCTTTCTCTATCTTTAGTTTTCACAGCCGAGATCACACATTTCAGTGGGAATAGCGATTTGAATCAATCGTCGATCGTATTAGTCTGTTAAGTGAGCACAACTGTTTGTTATTGACCAGATTTAAAGGGCCACTGCATTCGGGTGTGTTCACAACTGGGAGTTCCTCTTTTTTTACGCGTCTCTTTTGGACCCTGTAATGGAATGACTGACTGCAAACCATGAACAAAATGGAGAACAAGGCTCTAGAGAGCAGCTTTGAAGAAAAACTTACGCTGTCAGACAAAGGTAAGTACAAATGAATTTAAAAAAAACGTGGGAAATGTCCATGAAACCCTTGATAAACGCACGGGTGGTCAAAGGACGCAGTATATAGGCTATAGTATTAATATGTGCGCATATTTTCAGGCATGTCATTGCGTTTATATTTTTTGTAAGCATACTATTATGTTAAAGCGTTTAGGTTTCTGTGCCACCTGTCAGTAAGAAAACAGCAAAAGTAACGGGCCATACGCGCCTGACCTGGATAACGGGTTTTCGCATTTCAGTGTAGAAAATTGGGCGTTCAATGTCAGCACTCTTGATTTGTTGTATCCTACCCAACACGATTCGTGTATTATATTAGGTTTTTTGTTTGGCCATTACTATATTTCCGCAAAAAAAAGCATCCTAACGTTTGTACATTAGGAGGTTTTAAATGCAGTATACCGGTGTGCGCAAAACAGCTATGCGCATGTCTAATTAACCGCTACCTGTCTATCACAGTCCGTATTAATAAACTCCAAATAAACGCCCGCAAATTTTTCCTTGTTGCATCAAGATTAATCTGTCTAATACAATGCTATGATACAGAACTCAATGTGATCCAGCAATTCAAAACCACAAAAATATTCCAGTTTTCCAGTAAAACAATATCTAAACATCCTTAAGACAATATTAATTTACTGGTTACATTTAATTAATTTACCAGTGGGGTAAAATAAATTATATACTGATTATTCTATAATTTAATTTCTTAAGTAAATCAAGATTTTTAGTTTTAAAGAGTTTTCAGTATTTTAATATATCATATTGATCTTAGGCTATATTTATTAATTTATTAATTGCATTTTCTTTTACACGAAGCTTAAAGCTGCTCTGTGCCTGCTCAAAATGCTGCATGAAACCCAGGCTAAATTATGCCTTTTCTGAATCTCGTCAACCCCAGTATCAAAACGTGCAATTGCTTTGTAAATGCATTTATGCCACTTCTGAGCAGCATTAAACTAAACACCACCTCAAAAACACTTGTGTGCCACCTCTGTAGTGCAAATTTGCCGTTGCTTTATTCATTTATAATTTTTTTTTAAATGTATTCTGCAGTATCATTTTTATAGGTCTAGGTTTCGAACCCAGAGGCAGCAAGTTCAAATTCCATAAGGCATAATTCATGATCTACAGCTATTGTGTCCTTGAGCAATGCATTTAACCTCAGGCTAGTTATAACGCAGTGCAAGCTGTTTTAAAAGAAAATGTCTTCTGAAATAGGATGCAATCCCTTAGGTTTCTAGAGTCCTCTAATAAATTAACTTTAATGGCAAGGTCAAAAGCTGCCTCCAGATGTGCGGTTGCATGTAGATCAATGTCAGTAGATCGTTGTGTAATGCTAAGGAAACATCTATAGTCATTCTGTCGGGGCACATTCCTGTCTCTTGGTATTTGTAGTTTTAAATCAGGTTGTTTTGAACTGGCAGAATTCACCAAAAGAGGAGTAAACCTGTAAACGCATTCCTATGTGATGACTGTGTTAAAGACAGTCTTCCTTCTCGACTCTCTTGACCCGGGTCAGTAGACTACAACCTAGAAAACCCCCAGAACACCTTGGCATCATGATGACGATCATCGTAAAGCACCTTTAATGTTATATTAACCTGCTTTTCAATTCCTGTGCTTGCTCTTTCATTCCTACTTTTTTTTTTTTTAAAAGACCTTATTCAGTTCCTTCCATTTCTTCCTGTATCAGTTATTCACATCATGTGAATGCAAAGCTGGTTGTAGATCAGTGGCAGCTGTATGTCTCACACCTTGGGCCATCTGAGTCACCAGTGAGGCATTATTATCAGCTCTGATGGAGGCCTTGTCCTGTAGCCTGAGGGTCAGAGAGCCAGAGAGAGAGAGAGAGACAGGTCAGAGAATCCTCTGTACAGCAACATTGATTGCTTTGTAGTGAGTGTTTTGGGCACAGGACCAAGATTCTCCAAGACTGAACTTGTTCAAAGGGACAGTGTTTCCCCATCACAGATGAGTCTCTACAAAGACTATAAGGTTTTCTCCCTAACACACGGCAAGACATTTTCTGTATGCTGCACAGAATTCAGCTTCAACTTTATGTTGCGCTTTTATTTTGCTGTCTTAGAGGAAAGATGCCTGTATGAACCCTAGAAGATTTTAGAGCTTTTGTCACAGAACCTTTAGGTCATAAAGGCCCGCTTTCATAGACAGGGCTTAGCTTAAAACAGGATTAGGCCATAGTTTAATTAGGACATTTAAGTAACATTGCCTTAGAAAAAAGCATTGCTGGTGTGTATCTTAAGACAAAACAAAGGCACTGACATAAGATCGGTCAGTGCAAGTTTCTTTCAGTTGGATCAGCTCAGATTTACATTTTAGTCTAGGTCTAGGCTTAAGCCTTGTCTGTATAACCAAAGAAAAATGTTTAATTTTTAGGAAAAGGGTGCTTTGCTTAATCTAATGTGCCGCAGAAAAGACATTTTTAAGAGCAGGCCTAGATGAGAAAGGGTTTATTTCCTGTGGGATGGCGTTATTGTTCATGCCGAAAGCTCTTGTCAGTAATGTATGACGTGGATATTCTCATATTCTCTCAGACACTCAGAGCCAAAGACGAAATATTTCCTGCTTTTTTTTCCAAGAGGTCTTGGAGGCTTGGAAATTTCGATATCTGGCCAAAGTGGCCAGCTCAGCAGACTGCGTGGGATTATTGCGACAGGTTTTAACTAAGAATTTCATCATAATATTACCCAACAGACGGCCATAACAAAAGAAAAAAAAACCAATGCTTTAAAAGCATAAAACTAATAACCTACAATACTTCCAGAGGTGATTTGAGCTCTATCTTCATCATCTAAATTTGCAAATAATACAACATAAACAAATAAAGATAATATAGATATAGCCAAGAAACCAAGAAACTTCACTTCTACTTTCAGTGGAAAATATGAGTTATTTGTGGCATATGACTGCATTCAAACATCATGGAAGTCGGTGTAGTCCACGAGTAATCGTGACTGTTTCACCGTAATGTCGTTTTATACAAGTAGACCAAGTAATGAGAGAGGATGACTTCTATTTTTGGAGGTATCTTTGGCAAGAGCTGTGTGTCATAACCGTGTGGGAAGACGGAAAAGGAAAGGGAGGAGGAAGGAACAGAGAGAGGAGGGAAGCAGCAGCATGGAAGGATTTTATTTGGATGTGAGATGTTTGTTTCCAGAAGCCTGAATCTGAACTTTTATGTAGGCGGAAGAGCAAAAAAAATTAGAGAAAAAACGACAACTTTGAGTGTTTTAAAAATCTGCCTGGAAACAGTTTGGATTGTCGTAACAGATGGGAAACGATGTGTTTTTTATATGAACTATGTACTGAATTGATACTAGACTTTAAATTGGAGATATTTTTAATTACAGGATTCGATATTTTGGTTTCGGGGTTCTTCAAAGAACTAATATATAACAAAAACCCTTAAAAAGTTATATTTGATATATTGTTTTTTATATATATATATATATATTTTTTTTTTTTTTTTTTTTGACAGAATGCAAGTTGATGGACTGGAGTTGTTCAATGTTAAAATTCTTCAAATGAAGAAACAAAATCTCACCCTCAGGTCATCCATGATGAGTTTGTCATTAGATTTAAGTTTTGGTGTGAACTGTTCCTTTAAGAAGCAATAGACAGACAATGAAGTCATTTCAACATGGAGAAACACCATAATTTGGCTGTTCTTTCCACTCCAAGCTTTATTTACCCTAAAGCTCAAAATGATGGCCGTGCACTGATGTTTGAGATCTCAGAGGCAATGTGCACCTTGAAATTAGAGAGCAATCGTCTTAATCTGCAGTTGTGCTAACATAATGAGGCGTGGCGTCTGCAGGGCCGTAGAAGTCAGGATCCAGTTTTTGTTGGCAAAACCGTTTTGGTCGCGGCAGCCGAAATGTAAACAAAGTGAGAATTTGCGTGATTAGATCACGTCTTCACTGTCGCACAATGACTTTGTCTTGGCGGCAGGAAAACAGTGGAAATCAAAGTCTTATGTAAGCGGGTGTGTGAATTCCTTTTGAGTCGAAACATGAAAAAAACAAAAAACAGGATCCCCTCAAGGACAGAAGATTTTAAACTTAGCTGAATGAATATGTGTTTACCAACATACAGATATGAAAATGGGGTCAACCTTTGAATAATTTCTGAATAATGAATCTCATTGTTGGTGCTCAGAGAGGATGTTTTTAAAGGGTGATTAAATATGTTAATTTATGCAGGAATGCAGCTGTTTTTTTGTAATTAGACACAATGTTAGACTGTCTAGTTTGTATAATATTCAAGCTTGTGGCATTCTAGCAAACTTTACTCAGCACTTTTAGTTTACAGCTTCATCTGTGTGATTTCTTCCATTCCTTCCACAGATCAAAAGAGGTTTTCAGACTTCCTGTAAGCACATTAGACAGTCTCCTAAACCTCTGCAGAAGTTGAAGTTTAAAGGTCTTGTTGGTATTTAAACTTAAGAAGTGCAATACGAACCTTTTGATCTTTCTTGAAGTTTCTTTTTTGTAAAAGAAGAAAACCTTTAGAGTTACAAAAACAGTCCGTAGGCTCTGTTTATTTTTTGACTCCTTGTCTAGGGTTGGTGGTGTCAGGAAGTATGGAGAATCAGCAAAGTGTGGTTGGTGAGGCTCCAGTGTGCTTGGACTCTATTTGTCGAAGAGAAGTTGTGTTTTTATTCTTTATCTACCTGCAGGATTTTTTCTGACAAAAATAATCTTGTTCGCAATATTAAAATGTTTTAAATTGTTCTAATTATAGTGTCTTACAGTATTTTACTGTAATGAAACAATAAGCTGCAAAATAATTTTACCAAGTAAATGAAGTGTTATATTATTATATTAAAGCCCATATTATTATTATTATTATTATTATTAATTTTATTATTAATCATGAATAATAAAATATTTATAAATTAATTGGGTTACACTTTATTTTAAGGTGTCCTTGTTACAGTGTAACTATACATATATGTACTGAGTAATATTAATTACTGTGTGTGTGTGTGTGTGTGTATAAATATATATAAAACTAGATATACTAACTATATAGTTAGGGCTTGGATTAGAGTTTGTCTTATGGTTACTTGCATGCAATTATGCATAATTTATTTATTTATTAAATATACTACAAATACTAAATTATATATGAGTTATATTATTTTCAGTTGTTATTATTATTATTATTATTATTATATAAAAACAATGATCTATACATCCTTGAATTGCTTATTGCTTTTATAAAATATTAACTTTTTTAAAAATATTTAAATGTTTCCATTTTTAGTGTTGTAAACTTACACACAAGTTCTGCTAACTCATGTAACAGTTCCTGCAGCTTGGGATTTCTTAGTTGTATTTACTTATACATCAGTCAACACATACTATTCTGAATTATGCAAACCGATTGCCTTAAAGGGGTCATCCCGTGGTACATGCACTTTTACAAGCTGTTTGGACTGAAATGTGTGTTGGGAGTGTGTGTACACAGCCACCCTACAATGATAAAGATCCATCCAGTAGTTTTCCTTTGATTTAATAAAAATAAGTAGCCCCTTCTGAAATCAAGCCATTCTCAAATGCATGTCGGTGTGGCGTCACACCAACAGAGGCCACACCCACAATAGTTGATTGACCGCAGCGTGTCACACAGACTGAACTGGTGTCTTACCCTGAGTGAGCCGTCATCAGACCGAGACGCAGAGACAAGCAAGACTCCTAAGAGATCGAGGTGTTTTGTTGTTAAATGTATTAATGAACATAGCAGAAGTAATTTACCCCCGACATCTGAGTGACTGAAGATGCAGAGGATTAACGTTATGTTTGGTTCTAAACGGAAACGCGCCCTCTATCAACCGAAATGTGGAGCTCATGAAGATTGTAAAATTGTGGTTACAGATGTACTGCATTCGCATGAAATTAATTGAAATTGTCAAGAAAGTGTAGCAGTGTTTATGCAGTCAAAACTGCTGGGTATAACAGCTAATATAATAGCTCACCTCCAGTGTACTGAGGCCTGTGTGATGAGACGCTGTTCAGAGAAGGCCGTTGTCCTAAATATGAAAAATAATTCTTCAGTTTAAAGTTCCACAAGTGTTGTGTATTGTAGACATTAATTCATTTCTGAGTATCTGCATGCTTTACAGAAAGAAAGAAAGAAAGGGCATTTCTATACACATCTATTTAAGGTCTCAATCATAAAAGCAACTCAAAAGCAGCATTTTCTGTTATTCCTATTTCCAATTACTGAAAGACAAAGAGCTAATAAATCTTAAATGTATAATCACAAAAATTACATGATTTTTATGTATTTAAAATATATATTGTTATGCATTAAAATATATATAGCTAACATTTTAAATTGAAAAAACACTTAAACCCAAAAAGGGATTAAAGCATCACATTGTTATAAAATTATAGTGGACACCACGCAAATTCAAAATGTTGCTTTCTCGCATGCGCTAACATCCTTTACTTCTTCTTCTGTTGTTTTGTTGCACATTATCAACACATTAGCACACTGCCCCCCACTGGTGAATTAATGTCATTAGTTTTGTTGTGGCAACCTGAATATTCTTAGTGAGGCTTACTCATAGCAGCAAGTCGTTTTTCTCATCACAAATGATCTATTACTTAATGAATCCTAGTAAGTATAACAACTAAGTAAAAGTAACTTAGAATATATAAGTAAGGTATACTATTGGATTTTACAGTGTATGAACTTTGTGTGTTGCACGTATGAAGTCTACATTGGTTCTTAAGCAGCTGTAGGCGTCAGTGTGGCTTTGACGAGAAATGTGTGTGTGTGTGTCAGAAAGAGAAAACAGTCGTTAACATGTGCTTGTGTGTGTGTTCACACACCCGTCCGTCGCCCGGCCTCCTCCAGTGTGGTCACAGGACCGGCATGCTAATATTAGCATCGCAGATGCGCAGTTGGGCTTGGACCCCTTTTGCTCGACACTATTACCCCATAACACTGATCTAGAAACAGCATTGCCACACCTCAAACTGTTTCAGCAGCTGTAATATAATCGAAAACAGATGCCACGCAATTGCTAAGAGAAACATCTATTAGGAGTGCAGAAAGAGAGAGTTTGCAGCATGTGAAGGCGTTTCCTGCTGGGAATGAGTCACATGACTCACATTTTCTTGGATTCTTTCCCTGATTCTCTCACATCGGCTTCTGTTGACCTTCAGAATGAATCTTCTGTCGCTGCAGTATGTGCCAGAGGAAGCCACATTAACACTTTCCCCAAAGTGTGTCTGAACAGAGCTGAAGGTATTAATAGACACGGTCATATGATGACCGTAATATTAGATGCTCTTCACAGGACGCTGCCAGCTCATCGGTTCATATGTTTTAAATATCGAGTCATGGTGGCTTGGCTAGGTGGTGTCATTTCCGCTTTCATCTTGGCTTAGTCAAGGACACAGATCATACGTCTTCCATAAAATTACTTCAGTATGAAGTGTACAGAGCATTTCTCCTTAACATGGAGCTTTTCTTTCTGTTGGGCTGCATTTATACAATCACTTATTTATCAGGTCTGAAGAGCAGCTTATTGTAATTTGATGTTCTGAAGTGCTTTGCTCTAGGTGATAAGGTGGATTGTTCACTTCGTCTTAAAGTTTACAGAATTAAACCCCTGAGGTTCAGGAGTCTGTCCATTAGGCCATTCAATTCTCATTCCTTTTCACTGGTTTTCATCATTTTAAAGACATTTGACAGCCATTTTAAACTGGGAAATGTCAGAGATCCTTCCCCCCGATACTTCTCTGCAGGATAGGCTCTAATGGCATGCAGGCAGCATCAGTTTGCTCTGTTTTGCATATTTATATCTGTCCTCCTCTGCTTCAGAGCACACAGAGATGGCTAGACATGACACAGACAAACCATTTTCGTAGGTTTATGTAAGAAGGTTTTGCATGGATTTTGCTGTCAGAGATAAACTTAGGGAACATACACTCTTAAAAATAAAGGTGCTTCAAAAGAGTCTTCGTAGCGATGCCATGGAAGAACCATTTTTGGTTCCACAAAGAACCCTTCAGTCAAAGGTTCTTTAAAGAGCCATCTTTTTCTTACCTTCTTGTATCACAAAGTAACTTTTGTGAAACAGAAAGGTTCATCAGACGTTAAACGGATCATCCGGTGCCACATGCACTTTAACAAGCTGTTTGGACTGAAATGTGTGTTGGGAGTGTGTGTACACAACCACCCTACAATGATAAAGATCCACAGGTAGTTT
>JAUCMU010000039.1:17375961-17413244 GCA_032275025.1 Enteromius treurensis | reverse complement strand
CATCCGGACGTGACGTCATGCAAGATGGCTGTTGGATATCCATGTCTAATCCTCCAGGTTGCAGCGATAGGCTACTCAAATATACGACCCTCAGACAGAACAGGTAAGTTAGATGGATGCTGAACTCGAATTTGTTCATATTTTACTTAGTCTGTAATTTTAAATGGCAGATGCCATATTTAGCCTATTAATTTTTCTCTGCGCCATCTTTAATGTTAAACAAATTTCATATTTTGACAAGACTACTACCTACTTTTTTTTTAATGTGTGTGTTGTAAGTTTTAAATGAACTGTATCATGACAAGATGAATAAAATAATTAAGAAATACCATTTTTGTACATTTTTAAGTCTTAAGATACAAAATTCGGGGCTAAACAAGTTTCTGATGGGACCATAGCCCCGTCAAGCCCCGCCACTGCCAGGGCTTCAGGCAAAACTGCCCCAGACAGGCTACTTAAAAGGTAGGGGGCAAAATGAGCCTCTAGTTTTTCTAATTGTTTTGCATGTTAGGTGTATAAAATTTAGGCTAAAATGTTTTGTTGGGAATATCTTACATTCCTCTGAAGGCACTCTAGTGACCTGGCACTCTAGTTACCTGCATCTGTTAACATGTTTGGGCTTTCTGTCTTTTAATTAAAATACTGTAATGTAGATGTATATTGTCACAAAGGGGACAGCGACAGGTTGATCCATCTGCAAAGCTTTATTTAAAGAAATGGTCAAACAAGCAGGGTCTGTAGATGGGCAAACAGCTATGTAGTAGGCAAAACACAAGAAAAGTCCAGAAGGAGAGCAAGGGTCGGTCAATCAGCATACAGTATCCAAAAGGGGTGAGACAGAGGCAAAAAACCAACACAAAGCAAGGAAATCCAATAGGAAGAAACACTACACAAGAGAAAACGCCATGCTCTGCAATTGGCTTTACAAAAACACAGAGCTTTTAAAAGACAAGACACTGCATTGCTTCCTACCTATGGCTCCGACATACTTATTCTCTCCAGCGGCACAAGACATATGTTGTACCTAGGAGCAACACTAAACGAATAAAGTGTTTATTCCCCGTGCTCTAAAATTAGTGTGTATATAACTTACAGGTCTTTGATTAGGTTACCTTTTCTGTGACTCTGTATCACTCATATATAGATGTATTTGTCATTTTATTGCATGTATTTTAGCTATTTTTTTTAGTATTTAATTTTTGGAGTATGTGTATGTTTAACACATTTCAGGGTTTGTGCTGCAATGTCCTGTCATGTCAAACTTTAAATAAAACAAACAAACAAACATGAGTTGTCATGGTGATAAATAAGGGCAAGGGGGCACAGACATGATGTAGCACATACAACAAACTAACTAACAGAGGAACACCGACATAAATCATAGCATACGTATTATGTTATATCACAATACATTATTTATTAAGACTCCATGTAATTAACTGATCTTATAAGTCAATAATACTTTTTTATTAGAGCACTATTTAGATGCTCACCAAACAAAAACGTGTAACATTTTATAATGGCCTGTCATAACTTACCTTAAAACATTTGCATTATTTTATATAGGCTAAGTTTATATATATATATATATATATATATATAAATTATTGAAAATGATATCTAATTATTTCTGAGGTTCTATTTTAATTACTGTCTCATTTTAGAATTATGTGTTAATTAAAGGGGGACAGCGTCCTTCAGGTACAGTGGGACAGCTTTTAATTATCACATTATTATGAGCTAATATATAAAGACCCATGTCATAAAACAGTTCAGACATATCCTAATCACTTTAATTGTAACCCCTATAGGATAAAATGTTTTTGTGGCCTCTGGTCATCAGCTGGTCTAGATTATTGATCAATTGGAATGATTAAAACAAAAGCAGGACAAACAATTGCTATAAAGGTGATTTTGTAGCAATTAAATAAAAGTATTTTCTGTAAATGCTTTTTAGTGATGCTGTCTCATTTTTCTGAAAAAATAAAATAAATAAAACAGTGTAAAGCAGTGCCTACACTACAGAATCCCCAATGTCAAATAAATCAGTGTGGACTATACTGAATAAACAGCAATTTTAATATAATGCCTGTTATGTATTCAAAAGTATATATATTTAAAATTAAATAATTGTATGTATATATATATATATATATAAATAAAAGAACATCTGTATAAGACCATTTGCTTAATCTTTGTTTATTGCACCATAACCAAGGAGAAAAACTGAAACAAAAAGTCCCAATAAGAGTCAAGATATGACAGCAACAGCAAAGCAAACTCTATTTCTTTGAAAATGTGAAAACTGTACATATAGAAAACAACAAAATGTATGTATGTATGATAAACCACATTTACTCTGCTGATTACTCTGTCATCTCCACAGAGTATTCAAGTATATCTCTAATCTCACAGGCACTGAATTCACATATTTACACAACTTTTTCAGCAGTAAGTAGAAATGTGTTTTTTAGTACAACAGGAGCTTAACATAAACACCAACACCCTTCCCACTCTCATCTAATAAGACAATGTACATGCTATATGCTGACGCATATAATATATACAAAATTATACTAAGAAAATACCTCAATCAGCAAACTAACATGACCTCTGTGCTTCTGCCATTGACTTGGGCTAATTAAACCCAAGTGGTAATAATTCCTAAGTTATGTAAGTCATGTACTGTTTCTTTAAGAGGTGTGTAGTTTCTAAAAATTTTTTTTAATCTTTAGTTTAATGTGGTCAAAATTTTGCAATCTAGTGCTAATTCAGAAACAGACACTATATACGACAGATCTAAAAAAACAAACAAGCAAAAAAAAACAAAAAAACAATCCACATACTCCTCTGAGCACGACAAAACTGTTTTTCAAAATTTCAGTTTAATAGCATTAAAATTCTACAGTGATTCATAGATTTGATATTATTAATCAGTATCCTTGTGCAATTTAAGGGCTACATTATTAGGTCACATGTGGGTGGAAATGCAGCAGTCACACTCGACAATATTGATTATTGATATTCAAACGTTCAGCTTTTGATATCGCCTCACATACGACTGAAAAAAAGATCTGATATGCTGGAAATGATGCGAGTTCTTACATTTTAATTTCTCTGAAATCCAGTAAACCATCAACTTTTTTCAAACATATACTGCACATTGTTACTTATCTACTCACATTAGCACAAATACTGCAACTGGTTTATTGTACTAGATGAATATACCTCTTTGATTAGTAACAGAATTTATGAATGGCATGTTTGGAATAATAAATATGGAACTCAATAAATAACCTCTGGTCAGCTGTAACATGACAGACGGGACACTTTTAGGAGAAAACTCACATTTCACTCAAAGCATTTTGTCCTAAATAAGGTCAAATAAAATACATTGCTATATGAAAGCACAGTTCCTCTCATTCCTCCTTGGTATGGAGAGAGTATAAAGAATTTTATTTGAAGACATGAAAGTCCATATATTCAGACAAAGGTGTGCACGTCACATACAGCGGTGAGAGACTTTGTGAAGCTGTAGTTCCTCACAAGTTTGTACTGAAATGTCAGCTGAAATGTTGCCTTCTCTAGCTGCAAATATGTCAGCTAAACATTCACTGTAGCCGTTGGTATGTCCTGCACATCCTTTGCTTATTTCTTCAAAAAAAAAAAAAAAAGTCGCTATAACTTTAAGGTTCAAATAGTTTCCCAAAGGAACAGCAAATACTGGTTAGATAGTGTTCTGTAAAAACATGGAAATATATGAATTTTTGTTATGCATTTACTTATAACAGTAGTTCTCAACTGGTTTTGCTTTGCATCTCACATTTGACAAAATGTGGCAACATGATACAGAACGCTAAACAGGAAAAGAAACCCTACATTACTTTTTATCAAGTAATAATAATAATTATTGCTTAGGCCCAATAATATACAAAAAAAAAAAAAAAGCTGAATAGGATAATTATTATTTTTAAATAACTATAATCATTAATAATCCATCGATATTATTATAATTATTATTTCTGTTTTATTTGCTTTGTATTTCATGAGCTGCAATAATACTACTACTACGAATAACGATTATCATCATCATTATTTTTATTATAATTATTTTATTATTTGTATTTAAGTGTTGTTTGTCTTTGCTGTCCACATCAGCCCATCTTAAGGTGACAGTCCACCAGTTGAGAAGCACTGCTTTACAACACTGGCTGTTACATGTGAAGTTCAGCTTATGTTTTGAATGCAGGACTGCAAAACACAGTCTCTTTCTCTGTCCCCTGCGTGTCTTTATTTTAACACATGGTCCATTAGTTGAGGAATGAGTCTTTGGAATTCACTGAATTCAGAAAAGTTTATCAACAAGAGCATCTCTTGCAAGACGTTCATGGTCTATAGAGCTGTGGTGGGACTTCAAAGGAGACGCCGGGGTGGGAGCGTCTGATCAGTCTGTGCCCACTACCTTTGTGGGGCTGTGCCCGTGTGCAAGCCCTCCATCAGCAGGTCATGTTCTACTACGTTACTGTAGCCCTCCTTCTCAATGCAGTCGGCCAGTACCTGGAGCACCAGGCGCAGCCGGCGGTCCATGGCCTCGAGATGAGGCCTAATAAGGATGGGCGACAGCGTATCAGTCCGCAGACTCTCTTCCATCAGAGCACTCAGTTTGAACTCCTCCTTTGCCAACAGCTGAAGCCGTAAATGAGTGGACTTCTTCACCCTGAGTCAAACAGATCGACAAAATCACTAACCAAAAGTCATGTGTTTGCCCACTGTTTCAACAGCATTGGAGCATTTTTTCCATTTATTAAAAGTTTTTATTAAAGCATTATAAACCAGGAATCACTCTATCCTAGCCTGTCATGAACATTTCTCAAAACAGCTGCAACAGCAGAGTCGAACGATTGTTGCTGCTCGGTACACGCCATGTTTGAAAGCCGATATCGATTCCGTTTACAGAACTTCTGTTCTGTTCTGACCGTAAAAAAATGTGAACCAATGAGAAACAAGCTCGTTCCCATTGTTTTGGGAACAGAATGCTCTAAAATGGCAGCCTGGCCAGACTAACTTTCCTAGCGTCACAGGAAGTATGGGCGGGCCCAGGCTACTGCGTCCTATGTCTCCCAACATTTAAAACCCTTTAAATTTGCAGAACCCGCATACAAAAATATGCTACCTTAACATACTTGGCTGGGGGAAATAAAAACACCTAAGTTTTAAGCACTAGAGGTTGAATATTAGCTCTGTTTACGACTTCAGAACGACTTAAACATACACTCACTTATGTGTTACAGGAACTTAAATGAAAACGATGAGTGCTCAGAGTTTTACTAGCTCTTAATTTTGGACCTGTTGCTCAGTACTTGTTCAGTGCAATGACGGTCAAAGGAGGGTCATTGGGGTCAGATGACTGGGGTCATCATGTCGCCATGGAGCGCACCAGACATCTAAAAAAAATGCAGATGAACAAAACACACACACAGAGGATCTACTGTTCACTTGTTTAAATTCCTAATATAAACCACAGGCAGGACCACTCACTGCACAATACTGAATAGGACTTTTACAATTAGAATAGGCTATGCCTTTATAAAGAAAATGAAAAGGTTAAGAGTTCAATTAAACACAGTGCCTGTCAAATACTTCAGAGGTCATTGCGTCTGTGCTTCTAGATGAAGAACAGAAAATCAACACTAATAAATCCTAAAACTAATCTGGCTATAGATTTACTGTTTGGAAAATGTGGCTTTGGCTAACTATGAAATCTATAAAACCTCATTAGCCTCAAATACATTAAAACACAATAAGTCTCACTTTACAGAGCAGCTAATAAAACATAATCTAAAGCAGGATTTAGGAAACACAAACCCACAATCATGCAAACATTCACTAAGCCAGCTTTATGTTTTTCTTATTTCTTTGACCGCTGCAGTACTGAGGGTTAACAAAGCTCCGTCCCATTGTCATGCCTGTATGAGTGAGTGAGTGAGTGAGTGTGTGTCTAGGGGCAGATATATTTTTGTGCTCTCTGCTAAATCCATCTGCAGACTGAGAACAACATTCCATTGCACAACATCTGAGAGTAATGGGAGAGAGACAGACACAAAGAGAGACAGGAAGCAAAAGACGGACAGACAGAGTGTTCTCAGGAGGATGCAGCAGCTTGTGCGTTAATGAAGCTCTTTATGGCTTTCAGACAGATGGAGAAACATCTCTCCACCCTCCATTTCCCTCCTCGGAGTTCATGTCACTTCTCCTTTCCTCCACTGCTCTTTTTTTTTTAAATAATTTGATGACTCTGTACTTCCTTGCTGCACACTGAACACGCTGGATCTTTGATCATTCTGATCACTTTTCTGTTACTGACGCTCCTTTCAGTTTTTTTATAGTGTCAGCTGTACTTGAACAACCAACTGTTACTGCACCCAGAAAGGCAGAGCTGGACATTGTGTGCATAATCACACCAGATGTCCACAGCACAAAATCAAACAGGCAGGGAACAGGCAGATGTGATGTTTTTTAGAGATGTGTCAAAGGACAGCTGTCTAGCTAGGGAACGTGCTGCCACATTCGCTACAAAAGTGACAAAATCAGTGTGGTTTATTCACATAATGCTTCCCAAGAGAACAAACAGGGGTGGGAACAAGGTACAACTTTAAGGCTCCTGCTTCTGCAGGCCAGAGCTTGGAATATCTTGGAAATGATACCAGCAGTCTATACTCTTTAAAGATCTGAAGGGCTGGTAAACTGAAAAGCTGTTGGTTTTAAGTGCCATCAGTAAATCACTAAACAGTGCAACGAGTCCCGGTCTCAGTGCGTTCAGACGTTTGTTGTTCTCTGGCTCCTTCACCGAGTCTCGCTCATGTTTCACATACCTGAGTGATGACATCACTCCAACATCTCAGATCTAAACTCCACCCTCTCACTCGCCAGAGCTGCCAATGTGTGTGTGACGCTCAGCGACTGAGAAGTGAGGGGTGTTCGGTGTATAGGTGCTACAGCTAATATTGATCTAGAGGAACTACAACAGATTAGGCCTAGATATAAAATTACAGATATGTGAACCACAAAAAGTCTTAAATCTCTGGGGTATATTTTTAGTAATACCCGAAAACACATAGTATGGGAAAAGATTATCGATTTTTCTTTTATGCCAAAAAAATATAAGGATATTAAGTAGTTAAAAATAATGTTCTATGAAGATATTATGTAAATTTCCTACCATAAATATATTAAAACTAAATTTGTGATTAGTAATATGCATTGCTAAGAACTTTATTTGGAAAACTTTAAAGGTTTTTTTCTTAATATTTAGCTTTTTTTGCAACCTCAGATTCCTGATTTTCAAACGGTTGTATCTCAGCCAAATATTGACCTATCCTTGCAAACCCTACATCAAAGCTTATTAATTCAGCTTTCAGATGATGTTGAAATCTCAAGTTTGAAAAACTGACACTAATGACTTTTTTGTGGTCCAGGGTCACATATAGAGTTACAGCAGTAACTAGAGCAGGTGGAGGAAACAGTAACAGAAGCTAGAGCAAGTGTAGAGTTACATCAGACGGTAGGGCTGCACAATTAATCATATCACAATCGCAATCGCGATGTCAGCCTATGCGATTAAATTATAGCAGATGTTGCGATTATATTAAATAAAGAAATGCATTCGTGGACGTTACAAGACATTGATTCTTGCGTTCACACAAGACGTGAATGAAGTGTGAAGCGCGAGTGATTTACATGTTAAGTCAATGCAAAGACGCAATTTGTGCGAATTAAGCGGTGCGTTAAACCCGCCGGATTTACTGCACGCATAAGCAGCGTGTACGCAGAACAGGAGAGCACGTGCCAATTGTGCTAACATACTGGCAGCTTGTACTGCAGGAGGCTATAGACAAGCATCTTTCTGTCGTATTTTCCAGCGTTCTTCTCCGAACACTGCGTGCCATGTGCTTTGATTTGTGTCATTTCTCTGCACCTTCTAACCGCTGCACCGCCCTGGCGTGCTGTGTAAAAGCTATTATCCGTGAATATGAAAAAAAACCTCGAAATGTTCAAGCCTCCTACTACACGCGAATAGCGAGATATATTCGCCCAAGTCACCGCAGGTGTGAACGCACTTAAAACAAAGAGAGATTTGAGAAAATGATTGGCACACTGGGCAAGAGATACCAAAAGAAATATACTAAGTATATGTTACATCCTGCTGAAATGTTTTGGGACAACATGTAAAAATATTAAAATTGGTATTTGTTTTATTTATCTGTACTTTTTAATTTAATTTTAATGTTAATTAAATGTAATGTAAAGATGTTACTTTTATTTAATTTTGTACAATTTAG
Source organism: Enteromius treurensis (assembly GCA_032275025.1). NCBI lineage: Eukaryota > Metazoa > Chordata > Actinopteri > Cypriniformes > Cyprinidae > Enteromius > Enteromius treurensis. The sequence continues at coordinate 17,404,905 of JAUCMU010000039.1, read as the reverse complement.
TTTTAGTTAGTTGTTGCTAGATTGCACTGTATGCTGTATCTCAGTGGAGAAATACAGATTTCAGCATTATTAGTAATCTGTGTGTGCATTTTCCTTCATAACAAGCAAGTTGAGTCAAACTATTTGTTTATCGTATCGCAATCGCACATTTTTCCCAAATCGTGCAGACCTACTTGGTCATCGTCAAAGAGGTTAATGACATCCACGCCAGTGCTATTTTGTTGCATTGAACATGTTTTTTCTCTTCTAGATTATCTAGACAATGGCAATAACAAGATGGCAATCCAGCAGGCTGACAAACTGCTCAAGAAGCACAAAGATCTTCACTGCGCAAAGGTGTGTTATTTATTTATTTTTAGGGAAATCCATGACCAGCTCGTCATATTAATTGCATATACTAGGGCTGAACTTTGGGGTGGGAAAATGTCTTTTTTTATTTTTTTTTTATAGACACAGATTGGGATTTATTTGTTTTTATTTTATTTTAGATTTATTAAATTTTTGTTTGTTTTTTGTTTTTAGCCATCTGTAGGTGTGCTTCTTTGTAGTGCTACTTTTTGGCCACAATATTTTTATTTCAGTAATATTTTTTTTATATATTAATATGATAAATAATAAAATGCTTAACAATAAAATTACTATTATTTTTATTATTATTATTATTATTATTATTATATTAAATAAATAAAAAAATATTGCTGCTAATATGGCAGCATATGTCATAATTTCTTATTATATATATATATATAGTCAGTTATTATTTTGGTTAAATGTAAGTTAAATATTTAGTTTGAAACATGCTTTTTATTACTGCACTAAGCTATATTTAGATTTTATTTGGATTACTCATGCAATCTCAGTTTCCAGTTTCATTTTGGTCAGGTCAGGCTGCGATTGGTTCGCTCAAGCTAATTGTCAGAAAGAATTAGCAGAACTGATGGATCCACATCGTGCTTCACATGATGCTCTTAACAGCGGTCAACACAAAAGGCTGTTTTGTTTAAGAAACAAAAAGCATCGTGAATTTTGCATTGTAGATCAATGAATTGGCTCCAGACGCCCGTTGTATGCTTTCCTCTTGTGTGGCAGGTCTTGAAGGCAATCGGTCTGCAGCGCACCGGCAAACAGGATGAAGCCTTCACGCTGGCGCAGGAAGTGGCCATTCTCGAACCCACAGATGACAACTCTTTGCAAGCACTGACCATCCTCTACAGAGAAATGCACCGGCGTGAGTGTTGAGCCTCAGCCTAACACGCTATGAATTTCATTTTTCTGTCCTCACTAAAACCGAAATGCCTTTCAGAGTATGTTTGCTTTTAATATACAAACTGAATTTTTCTATTTCTTTTTTACAGCCGAGTTAGTGACCAAGCTTTATGAAGCTGCAGTCCGGAAAGTTCCAACGAGCGAGGAGTACCACTCTCACCTCTTCATGGCCTATGCCAGGGTCGGAGAGTACAAGAAAATGCAACAGGTTTTGTTTGTGTCCTCTCTCAGTCTTTACGTCCTGTAAAAAAAATTAATTAGGGCTGCATGATATGGTATGATATGATAAAAATGGTGATATAAAATGCAGTTTAAAGAAAGATCCAGGTTTGCTGTGATTATTTGTAGTGCTTCAAAGTTCTGCAAAAAAAAAAATTAAAGATTATTTGTCAGTATCACTGTAATAATAGTGTTAATCACAATTATAATTATATTACTATTGTTGTTTATTATTATTTAAAAAATGCAACAAAATAAGTTTACGAAATATTACTACTTATTCCTTAAAAAAAATAAATCTAGTTTTTAAAAAAGTATTACATAATAATTTTTTTTTTCAGTACTAATATTTATGGATGTCTTCATTTCTGCTTACCAAACAATTGTACTTTTATGTTGTTGGAATACCAGTGGGAGCCATATATATATATATTTATATATATTTAATTAAATATTAGTTGTGTTTTATATTGCAAACAAGAAAAACTATTATTATTATGAATTATTATTCACTTTAAAATAAAAGTCTAGAGTAGACTAAAATAGACTAAAAGTTTAAGATAATGCTATGTAATATTTTAATTTCTTGTACTAAATTTTATGGCTTAATCAAGTTTTACAATTTCAAATGTTAAATAATTAAGTTTTTTACTTTTGTGGAAAATTACAGGGACTTGTTTGTTATTGTTATTATTACAAAATATTAAACCAAATAAATATTAAAATACACCCAGAAGTATAAGTATTTATGGAAAGAAATGTAATAATATTTAATAAAATTTAATAATATGTTTTGCTTTAATTTCTTTAATTTTTATTTTGCTGGTAAACCACAATCCCTTAAAGCTTCTCTTTTTGTTGGCAGTGGCCATTTCCATTTGCGTTTCAGTTTTAGGAAGTTTCGAAAATGCATGTCATAAATGAACCAAACTTTGAGATCTGGTGATTGCATTAAGCCATATAGTGATTGTAGTTTTTATAAGACTTTTGTCTTTCCACATCTCTGACAGGCTGGAATGGCGCTGTATAAAATTGTCCCTAAAAACCCATATTATTTCTGGTCCGTTATGAGCTTGGTGATGCAGGTATGGGGACGTTTTCTCACTTACATAAGCAATACATATCAGAGATGAACACATGCAGAACAGTGTAAATGAACATTACCAATGCAATGTGTGCTGCAGGCCATCTCAGCACAAGACGAGAAGCTCTCTCAGACCATGTTCCTGCCGCTGGCTGAGCGTATGGTGGAAAAAATGGTAAAGGAGGAGAAAATAGAGGCAGAAGCCGAGGTAGGACTTAGGCATCAATTATCTGTTTCTGATTAAGCCGTATGAAGTTTATGATGTGTTTTCCATCGGCCTGTTCCAGGTCCAGCTGTACTTCATGATCTTGGAGCGTTTGGGGAAATATGTGGAGGCGCTGGAGGTAGTTCAGGGGCCACTTGGAGGTGAGGAGAAAACAATGTGTGTTCTTCAAAGGAATATTCTGGGTTATTTCCAGTTGAATGTCTCTGTGTTGCATGTGTGGCGGCTGCCAGTTACCAGAGATGAGAAGCGTGAAAAAAGGAAAAGCCGTTACCAACTCATGGGGACTTGTCTCCATATAAAGAGCACGTTATGAAAGCTGGTGTCCAGTACAGGATGAAAAACATAGAAATGTGTAGCTTACTTTATTCTCTCACAATTCTGTACTTATTCGGCATCACAAAAGTACATTATTTGATTTAAACTCTTGCCGCCAGGTTAATACAGAGCCGTAGATTCATTGGTGTAGCTTGTCAGTGATCTACCGCTCTCTGTATTAACTGGCTTTATTGAAGAGATGCACATGAATATATCGAACGATATGTATCGCACAGCCCTAACACATGTTATCCCAAACCTGTATTCATTTCTTTCTTGCGCTAAACACTAAATAAGATATTTTGAGTAACCGAACAGTAGCTGGTCCTCATTGAATTTGATGCAATGTTCAACAGAAAAAGGAAACTCGTTTAGGTTGAAACAACATGAGAGTGAGTAAATGATGTATGTAGTGTGTAAATAAATAGTGTTTCGTTTTTTATATTTGTTAATTCGATACTGCTAAATACGCCTGCTCTTCCTGAAAAATAAAAGCACTGTTTCTTTTATTCATATTGGGCCGGTTAGGTATTAGATTAAGCCTTTGCTTGTTTAGGACATTTAATAATATTTAGAAACATGTCTTACAAAAAAGCATTATCTGTGAGCATTTTAAGACCAAACTATGGCAATAATGTATTTTAAGATATCTCAGTGCAAGCCTTTTCCAGTTTAGACAGCTCTTAACATTTGTTTTAATCTAGGACTAATCTTAAACCCTGTTCGGGAAACTGCCCCATTATGTTTGTTTCTTATCTGTATCTATTCAAATAACAAAGATAAAATAATGACAACGATTTTTATCTTTCCTTATTTTGGTCTAAATATCTGCCCTTCTTTTTTATTTTCTACTTTTTTACCATGAAAGGCTTTTTTCTTGAAAAAATTTTTTATTAATTAATTAAAAAAGAGGTAAATTAGTTTGTCTGTACTGGTCAGACAGCTTGCAAAATAGTAAAATAACTGACAAAGAATCATGAAAAATTTTGATATTTCTGAAAAATATCGTGATATGATATGTTTTATCTTGATAATCACAAGATATAAATTCAGATTTGTAAGATATAAACTTCTAAGAAAAAAAAAAAGTCAGTTACCTTTTTTATTTAATACGTAAACTCGTATACCTAAACGTTATATTTTGTAGAACAAGTTCTGTAGCTTATAATTCACATCTGTTTTGGGTATAAAGTAGGGTTTGGTCGATAGACGATGCCATCTTCCATCGACGATGGCCGATAGACATCACGATGCTCAGCCGGCTTTGCGATCCTCCGCCCCTCCGCAGCAACCAGCTCGTGAAAAACGCACCTAATTTGTGGCGGGATTGATGGCAAATCTATGCCATTAATAAGCAAGCGCACCACTGATGCTGGCGAGCACGGTAAATCATTTCCGCGAGAGGAAAACAGATGTACATGCGAAGAAACGGGGCCCGCAAGCTCATTTCAAACCCTCAACTCAAGCACTCGCACGCAATCATTCCTAAGCTCAATCTTCTCTCACCTGCTCGCGCAAACACTGTTATTGTCATTTTTGGCAGTCGTGGGGCGGGGCTTGGTGTTTTAGTTACAACTAAACAACCCCCCCAACAACCACCGCCTACAACGACGATGTCATCGTCCATCGCAATGTTTCACATTAGACATCGTACGATGCCAAATTGGTCGACATCGCCCAACTCTAATGTTAATAAATCGTTTTGTAATAATTGCATATTATTATAGAGCAAAAGCAACTCGAAAACTGAAAAGTGCTGTGAGACTTTCAAGTTGTCTGACAGAAAATGTGCCTGGTTAAAATTTGATGAAATTTTAATTCTTGTAAGTGATTCCGAATCTCATAAGGATGAAAATGAACCACAAGCGGTCTTGTGATTGTCTTTTTCTCTGAAGGAGAGGTATGAATCTGCCATAAAGAGGTCAACCAAAAAAACATGGACTGAGATCCGTCAGCAGAGGTGGTCATGGGCCGGAGGCTTGAACCAGACGTCCCGCAGAGAGAGTAAGTGTCATTACACAAACTTTACACCCTCATACAACCTTAAAGTCTAGACTTATCATTACCTTTGAAAACTATACTCAGGAACATAAAGAGAGAACCTGAAATAAGCTTGGAAGCTTTATATGTTGACACATCATTGTATTTGGCTTCAGCAGTGTTTGTTCAGTGTCCATATAGATGAGTTAAAGCAGTCAGTTTGTCTTCAGTGCTGAGATTTTACTGCTGCAGATGGTTAATAGGCATCATTCTCTGGTTTTGATTTTGTTGGTCGCTCTAAGTTCATCTTGACATCAAACGCGCAAGGAAGTAAAACCATCTCACGATGGTTTCGCCACCACAGAACTCGCTAATCATTGGCATCAGCATTACTTATATGGTTTATTTTTGTTTTTCTTCTTTTATTCTTTAAAACCATTTTTGGCCGGTTTAGCTGTGCTGGATATACCGAAGTAGGTAGAGGGCTGTGATAATATCTCTTCTTAAGTGATTTATTTCTATATTATTTAACCCAAGAGCTTAAAAGAGATGTTATATTGGGATTGTAAAGGGAAAGTCCTCCCAAAAACAGAATTCTGTCACCATTTACATGTTGTTCCAAACCTGTATGACTCATCCTTCTTTTGTGGAATTCAGACAAAGATATTTTAAAGAATGTTGGTAACTGAATAGACTTGGTGCACTGAGATATTTCTCTAAACAATTATTTTGTGTTACACAGAAGAAGAAAGCCATACCGAGTTTAAACGATGACACAGTTTTTATTTTGGGGTGAACTATCTCTTTACCATCAAAGTGATGCGTGTTGATGTGTCAACTGTATGTAAGACATTGATTATGACATAAAGGCGAAAAGAAAAGTCTATTCTTTTTCCTTATATGATGATGTGTCTACAGTGACTACAGTGTGTTATAGGAAGTGATGCCCTATTGAAAAGACCAGATCAGACCAGTATGTAAAGACTACGTGCTGTTTGGAGTTGGGTTTTTATAGTTAAACTGGTTAAGAAGCCATGCCATGCTAGAACACTACACATGCTGGTGATAATGCTGGTGTTTTCAGTAGGACAGTGCTGATTTACCTAGATAGTATACATATTCAATGCCATTTAAATGTTTGGGGTCATGAAGATTTTTTTCTTTGCTACTTTTATTCAGCAAGGATGCATTGCATTGATTTAAAGCGGCAGTAAAGGCATGTATAATGTTAGAAAAATACGAAAGTGTTTCCACAAAAAAATTAAGCAGAGTAAATGTTTTCGAGATTGATAATGAATAATGATTTCATTTATTATTTAAAATAATAATGAGGATTTTTAGCAGCTTACCATTATATTAGAAGGATTTCTGAAGGATCATGTGACACTGAAGACAGGAGTAATGTTGCTGAAAATTCAGCATTGCATTGAAGAAATAAATTCTATTTGAAAATGTATTCAAATAGAAACTTTTGATTTGAAATTGCAATAATATTTACAAATTTTACTGCATTTTTGATCAAATAAAATGCAGGCTTTGTTAGCATAAAGAACTTTTCTTTTTTTTTTTGCAAAAAACAAAAAAATCTTACCAACCCCAAAACCTTTGAATGGTACTGTTTTGGTTAGTGTTCACGTACTTTAAAAGTTAGTCATCATATAAAAATGGTGTCAATGGCATATAATGTACATCTTAAATGTACAAAGTTGATGCAAGAGTGACCGGCCTCCTCCAGCTCTCCCTCTGAACGTCTGCATGACCCTTTCCTTCGGGAACACCAGTATCGCGCTCCCTCCAGCCGTCGTTCAGGGTGTCGGTATGAACGCTCTGCTCTCTGTGTTGCGTTCTGCAGGCAGATGCTCGGCCTCCACGGTCAACCTGCCGCGGCAGACGGAGCCTGTGATTAACAACAGGCTGTCCAAGTCCTCGGCCACGCTCTGGAACTCGCCCTGCAGAAGTAAGAACGGAGCGGCTCCCGCGTTTCACCTCCAAAAACCCCTCCCTCCAAACCCTCGTCTGGTTTTTGGTACTTCAGTTGTGTTTTCTCATGATCTACTTTTGATTTGCTCCCTTCTGGTGGCCTGCTTGCCTGTGCCTGTGCCTGGTGATCGATGGTCATTCTCACACCTTTCCCTACCCCACAACCCCCTCGTTCTTGTGTTGCATCGTGGGTAATCTCTTTCTTCTGTGCACTTTTGATCAGTGCTCACATTGTTGCATCATAGTCTGTGACGGTTATTTATCTGTGGTCCAGTAATTGGTGGAAATATTTATTTTTTTCTTGTTTTTGTGTTCCGTCATCACTTCCAGTCTGTGGTGTGGGTCATGATGCTGGTGATGGGTTTTTAACCTAAGAGTGTGATTCGGAAGGTTGATCAGCGATAAAAAGATGCACTGATAAGTATGTGCTGCTTGGTTGATCAATTAATATAAATAAGTGATTAAATATATCAGGCTGTGTTTAGAATGGAATACTTACATACTGCTTACTGTATATTGCTCATTATAAACTGTATGGAAGAATGAAAACTTAACTCAGCAGCTTCTGGTCACTAAATGGTTGATTTAACAATTATGTTGCTTTTTTTAGTCCTAACTAGACTACCATTCAAAATATTAGGGGGTTGGTATGAGTTTTTGAAAATATCTTAAGCTCACCAGTGCTGCATTTATTTGCAAAAAATACACTAAAACAGTAATATTGTAAAATTTTATTGCAATTGAAAATAATTTAAATTTATTTTAAAATATAATTTATTCATGCGATGGCAAAGCTATTAATATTGCTTATTTTTTGTTTTGTTGTTTATTATTATTATTATTTGTTTTTTTATTTTTTTATAATTTTTTTGTCAGAACTGTGATAAAGTTTTTTTACAGTTTCCTTGATGAATAGTTCAATGTCTTTTTTGTCACTATTAATCAATTTAATGCATCCTTTCTGAATACATTTCTTTACAAATATATAAATTTTACTGAGCCGAAACATGAATGGTAGCTTATGCAAAAGCAAAGAAGTTAAAAACAATGCAACTCCAGAAAATCTATTTTCCACATTTTTAGTCCACTCTTGTCTGTCAAATTAAAGACGAGAGGTCAGAAATCATACTATTTATCATCCTAGAAATCAGTTTGAGCATATAGACCTTATATACTTTACACAGCATGGATAATTTATGTGCATGCTAGAATCTGCAGAAATAGTGGTTATTCTGAACATAGCCTCATTTTAAGTTTCCTGTCCGAGGAAATAATGGGTTTTCTAGAATGCTGACATCCACATGCAGCAGAATGTACCAATCATAAGTCAGCAGAGCTGTTGCTATGCAGATGTGTATAAATCAACATAATAACAGCATTGTGCACCGCATGGTCTGTACTTATTTCCCTGTCATTAGAGATGACCACTCATCCCAGAGTGCACTTTTTGTTGAGTTATAACACATAATATTTAACTTGGACTGTTTGAGGTCTATTTTTTGTATCAGGCTTTCTTTAAAAAACACCATATTCTGTATTACTTTTTAAAACATAGAGTAAAGAGTTTAAATCCTAGATCGTGATGAAACCTTGTGTTATAGTAGTTCAGGCAACAGCACAGTTTGCCGCAGTGGGGGAGAAAAAAAAGGCAGCTGTTGCCTAGCAACAGCCAGTGACCAGTCATCACGAAGTGTTGTAAATTTTCTTGTGTTGCTAAAGTGTCAGATTGGAGCACCATCTTGTTGCTACATAGAGAGCAAGGGCCCGTTTTTATACACAGTATCATTTTGATGTCGTGTGATTGCATTAACAACATTCAGAGTGGGTTTCTGCCTGTTTGTGCCTGAGTGGGTGTGTGTGTGTGTTTATAGAAAAGAAGCGTGGGAGAAAACAAGACCACAGATTCATTTCTTCGTCACGTCACTTGTTTTTCTCATGTCTGTAGAGAAATGTCATTCAGTCATCTGTGTGGCAGCACAGACTTCATTTTAATGTGCTCTCAGATTATTAACACAGCAGCATCCCATAATTCCCAGAATTAAACCAATTTTAACCATGTCTTTGATCCCATGAACCAGAGTGCTGTTAGTCTAGACAAACTGTTAAATCATTCATAGAAAAAGAAATGTATATAAGCTAAAAATAATTAAATGTTTCTCCTAGAAACATTAAATGAAGAGCAAAACGCTCAAATTTATTATAATATCTCAAACTATGTTCATCCTTGCTACAAAAGATCTCAGTATGAACTCAAAGTTGTCTCATATTTCTTTCCTTAATCTGTGAAGTGTGGGGTTATGTTTTTTCATGCTTTTGAAAGATGTCTTATGCTCATCAAGAAAAAAAATCTATCAAAAACTGTAAAAACAGTTTACTATTTTAATATATTTTAAAAAGCAATTTATTTCTGTGATGCAAAGCTGAATTTTCAGCATCCCCCCAGTCTCCTCTAGAAATCATTTTAATATGCTGATTTAAAAATATTTAAAAACTGATCATATTTTTCCATTCTATATTTCACAATTCTTTGAAAATGGAACCTGAATGTGTCCTTGCTAAATAAAAGTAACAATTTCTTACTGAAACCAAACTATTAAATGATAGTACTGTGTATATAATTGATCTCTCTGCACTATACTTGTTATTGCATGAGTAACAGTACTGGTAAAATTCACTAATTAAATTGAAGCTTCAACTTCTTTGAAGTTACGATGATCGGATGAGAAAATCAAGTGTGTGAATGTGTGTGCAATTAAATACAGCATCACAAAATTCACAATAGTGTAGGTTATGTGGATTAGAAGTCCACAAACATGTCCAAGTCGTGAAATCGCTCACTCAATGAAGGGCCTGAGGATTGCGCTTCCAGTAACAGCCGCTCTGATTGGTCAGACACTGCGTTACTGAATGTTACAGCCAGCGCTTCGGCCCATTGTCGAGTGAACTGCGGTGTTCCTCCACATGTGTCGATGCTAACAGTGCCCTCTTGTGTCAGCCCGCAGCTTGCGTTTGAGCCCGTGGGAGAGCCGCATCGTGGAGAGGCTGATGACGCCCACCCTTTCCTTTCTGGCTCGCAGCCGGAGCGTAGCCACCCTCCAGAACAGCAGCGACCCCCGTGAGTTACACATCACACATCTCTGGAGCTTGAGCTAACCGTTATACTCAACGCTAAGTACACATGAGTTAAACACACATCATAAACGGGCCTCATTGAGAGAAAACAAGCAGTTAATCTTTTCTCAACCAAATCTCTGTCTATTTTATGTACATTTCATTAGCCTCAGCTTAAAATGTTAATTCTCAAATGGAGTCTATTTGTCTGTTTGAGGTTGGTATGTACTGTTATTATTGAATGAAACTGACCATTTGTTTTCTTTCTTTCTATGGGATCTCAGTCGAATGTTTTTTATAATTTTCAGCATATTGCTGAATCTGTTGATTTCCTCTTTGTTGTTGAGAATAATATTAGCTATCTGCATATTGATTAGTATGTCCTATATTACAATAAAACAAATTGTATGTAAAATCAGAAGCACTTTTAACTATAAGTTGCATGAACACATTACATAAGTACATGTATATAATATCCAGGTATCATTCTAATTAATTTTTTGTGTAAAAATGCCTTTTTTTCCCAGTCATAAAATATAAAAATCATAGTTCATGTATTAGATTGGAATATTTTATACCCTGTTCAAGGTGCTTTTTTATCCCATATTTCAGAATCATGCTTATAGAGTTACTTTAATATTTACAGTATAATACTACACGTTGATTATTGTAGTATACTAGAGCACAATTATAATTATATCAGATCATCTGTGTGTACACTTCACTGTTCAAATGTGGCACTGAATACTAGAGCAATGATGCTGCAAATTCAGTTTTACCATAAAAGTATTATATCTTTATATTAAGATCTCTCAGTCATGTTTTGAGCAACAACAACAACAAGTTAGTGTCTCTGTCTGATCTCAGATCAGTGTTCCCGCTCTGCGTCAGTATCTCCTCTGACGCCCTGCTCCCATCATCATCCTCACCAGCACAGCGCTGACCGCCGGAGGGTCTCGGCCAGCACACCTGACATCACACAACGGCAGCAGAGACGCAGCTCTACACCGGTAAACACATGCACACTATAACCCACTCACAAATGCACATTTATTCATATAATAATGCTCATAAGGACTAACATTCAAAAGTTTGTAAAAAATATCATAACAATTGCAGTATTGAGAAATTATTTTTTTATTATATTTGTTTATAAGACATTCTAAAAGTCTTCATCACTTTTGATCCGTTTTAATGTCAACTTTAAAGTTACATAAATAACAAAAAAAAATTCAGGTTGTCCTGATTTGAATTTGAAATGATCCATCACTGTGTTTACTTAGTTTGAGAAGAAGAAGAAAGAAAAGAAAGACAAGGAACGAGAGAACGAAAAGGAGAAGAGCGCTCTTTCTAAAGAAAAAGTGGAGAAGAAAAGACAGTCCCAATCTATAATCAGAACGAAAACAGAAGCCAGGTGACTCTCTCTCTCTCTCTCTCTCTCTGACAAACACACACACAGCACATGCTCTTTAAGCTGCAGCAGGTTCAATTACTGTGGGCTCATGAGCCAAAGAAAGGCTCTGATCCAGCTCAGCAGGGTTTCTAGCAGGCTGTTGGGTCTTTTCAAGCCTTTGTGTTGAGTTGCTTTGTGGGGAAGTGATAAATTGACCATTATAGAATTAATGTTGTAATTATGGCCGCTCCATGTCCTGCCTGATTGCTCATTCACACTGGTTCTTAAATTTTCCAGCATGATTTGTCTTTCCTCACTGTGACAAAATCCACATTATTACTAAAGTGAGCATCAGCATTATTTTTCAGCTTATGGTTAAATAAAGTGAGTTTATGCTTTAAATAAGAAACAAATATGACAGTGGGCTAAAGAAAATAAACATAATTCAGAGGCAACTGTTACTCGGCTGACAATATGTTTAAATATGGTTAAAGTTTAAACTCACTTACTTTTGATCAGCTTTTCAAGAAAGCAGAAGTAATTTTTATTCACAAGTAAATATAGATTTTTATTCTTTTAATTTTTTAATTTGTTAAAAGACGGAAATTAAATGAAATATGAATTTAATAAAAAAATAAAAATAAAACTAAATTCAAACAAAAGCACATAACAAAACTACATACATTTTAATTAAATTACATAATTTTTGTATTTTCAATTTTTATTTTAATGCTTAAATAAAGATGAAAATTTCAGGTAACCAAGTAATATTTTCAGGGTTGCTAGACAACCAGCCCAAATATCATACCTAAACAACCTACCAAATAAAACTAGGTAAACTTACTAAAATAAATAGAATTTAAAGCACAAAAATTACTAAATGGAAAGAAATAAAAAAACAAAACTGAACTAAAGCTAGAATAAAATAACCTAATTTGTAATAGTAAATATGTAGAGATAGATTCAATTAAACCAAAAGCTTAAAATATCAGTAATGTAAAAATCATTTAAATTCTTAAATCATTTCTCTTTTTAGCCCAAATATCAGAGCTAAAAACCGAGCTTCATCACCTGCGACGCCCAGGAGTCGCCCCCTCTCCCCTAATCCAGCGGTATCCCCCAAACCACCCTCAACTGCGGGCCGGACTCCTCCAGGCACCAAGACCCGGCCTAAACGGGCTCAGACTCCTGCCCGCGTGCAGGCCCCTGCTGTCGCTGCTGTTGCCGTGGACACCAAGGAGCCCCGTCACTCTGACCCTCCCAAGGACACAAAGAGTGAGTGTGATCGTCACGGCGACCGGTTTGCTTTCAGATAAATCAGTATGACAGCTCAGACTTCTTTTCAGCTTTATTTGTATGAACGAAACATAAGCGTTTACTCTTCCTTATGGACTTTTCTTTTTAGCTGCTCCCAGTGTCCCTGACATCACCGTCTCTTCTGCTCCGGCCACGCCCCTCACTCCCTCTGCACCAATCGCAGCAGCACCTCAGACACCAGAGGCGGCCAATGTGGAGGCAACACCTTCCCGATCGCTCTCTCCTGAGCCCGGCCCTCCGATCACCAAGCCCACGGCTGGGACCAGTGACCCCGAGGAGGCGGCCCGTGCGCTGGCGGAGAAGAGACGTCAGGCCCGTGAGCAGAGAGAGAGGGAGGAGCAGGAGAAAAGAGAGCAGGAGCAGAAGAGCAGGTCAGTTGGTCATAGACTGCTTTGGCCTTGCAGAGTCAACATAAAAACCAACCCAGTTATGCAAAAAAAAAACATACTGCTGGATTGGCATTTAAAATGATCACTGCAGGGTTATTGTCGTTGGCTAAAACTAAAACTATTAAAACACTTTTGTTGATCAAAACTACATAAAATATTGCCTTTGCAATTAACTGAAATCATTTTTGTAGCACTAAAATTACCATACTAAATGGAAATAAGTCAAATCTAAAAGTGAATTAAACTAAAATTAATAAATAAATAAAAATAAAATAAAAAATAAAATATAAAAATGTTAACTAATTTAAAAATTTTAAGCTAAGTTATAATATTAAACCAAACTATAATTGTGTATTAAAATACTGAAATAACACTGGTTGATAGAATTTCTGTAGTTTTTAAAATTGAATTGAATTTCTATGAATTATTCAGTTGTTTGAGATTATTAGGTTTTTTTAAAAAAGTTTTATAGGTGCTCCACAAATTCTTGCAAATGTAATATTTTAGAGCTGATTATTATTATTAAATAATAGAAATTGGTATAAAAATGTATATTTTTGTTTAATAAAAAACAGACAGCTCTGTAGGTTTTCTTCTCTGAACAGTGTTATTTTAGGATTATTGATTTGGTATATTTATAATATAATAATTTAGTATATATAATTAAAGTTTTTGTATTATAGTTTGTATTAATATTTAGAATGTATTCGTTTTATTAGTTCTATTAGCAATTTTTTCAGTACATTTATTGTGTTTTTGCCTTTTTTTATTAAAATATGAGATATGGTGCATGAGCAAATAGCAGAAATAAAGTTTATATATATGTACATATATTTGTTTTAGTTTTTTTTTTTTCCAAGTAACACAAACGGTTTTTGATGCTTTAATTAACTGTTTCTGAGGGGTTGAATATTCATATCTTCATTTAGAGCTCTGCGTGAGGAGCATGCCAGACGTGAGGAGGAGGAGAGGAGGCGCAGGGAGGAGGAGGCACGCTTCATGGCAGAACAGCAGCGTCTGCAGGAGGAGAAGGAGGTGCAGGAGAGAGCACGAGCCGAACAAGAGGAAAACCTGCGTCAGCAGAGACAGGTGAGCAGTGCTTCGTGGGTAATAGACAACATTGGAAGATTTAAAAGGCTTCTGTTATTTACTAATTGGACTTTCAGTGGCTTAAATAATATTGAATATAATTATCATATTTGCGGCATACATTTGTGCCCCTATTATCCCATTTCCAATATTGCCTTCCATGCAGTGTGTAATGTAGCTGTATGTGAATGTAAACGATCTGCAAAGATGTAAATCCAAATGTGCACAGTAATTAAATTATTCTCCCAAAATAAAGAATTGACGACTATAAAGTCGAAGATAAAGGCATGCATTCATGTAAACCTATTATAGGAGATTTCAAATCAATACCAAGAGCATTAAAATGACATAAAAGGGGCACTTTTAAATCTATCTTCAGTCTTCAGTAAAATCATATTAATACAAAAGCCCTTCAAGGCATCAAGGTGACTAAGGCACGGGCAGACAAAAGGACATTAGCTGGAGTCTCCTGCGGTTCAGATCTGTGACGTCATGAGCCTGCGGGCGACTCTCATCTGCTGTCCTTCACACAGAGCCCATCTGACAGCAAGCTTGTGTTCTGGTCTGATCTGATAGTCCAGGACAGGCCTAATGGGTCTGTCTGTGGCTCTCTGGACGCACAAAGCACATCTGTGGTGTCTGAGCAGCATCAAAAATGTTTTTCTCAAGATATAAACTGACAGAGAACTATTTTCAGTCTGCAATCCATATTCTGATATGCAGCTGGAAGAGACTGCGTCTAAGTGAGGAATATTAAAATGAATCAAACAGAGGGATGTTTTGGCTGCTGCTTCCCCCTTGTGGTAAAGAAGTGAAATTAAGCCAACTATTGATGTGATCATTGCTATTTTAATATCATTTATATACTATTTAAGGATTTATTCATTTTAGTTTCGGTTTTTGTTAAAGACAAAAAAACTAATGTTGCCTCTGTACCAGCTCTTGGTGTCATGTCAAAGGGCTTATGGATAATTTAGAGATGTTTAATAGATGTATGGGTAATGAAGTTTCATATGTGTCGTATCCAGCGAGAGGAGGCTGAAACCAAAGCCCGAGAGGAAGCAGAGAGACAGAGGATAGAGAGAGAGAAACACTTCCAGAAGGAGGAACAGGAGCGACTGGAGCGAAAGAAGGTAAAACTAGAGACTCTCCAAATACTTCAATCGAGGGAAAAATGATTGTCATTGCTTTTTAGGAGAAACATATGATATATTCGGGTGCTTTACCTATTCTAGTGAGTTTGACTAACATCTGAGTTCACCTTTCTAGCGTCTGGAAGAAATCATGAAAAGGACTCGTAAGAGTGATGCAGGGGCACAGGTGGGACACATCTGTGTTTTTATTGAGTCTGAATTCATCTCACACATGCAGCGAAGGGAAAATGAACTTGCTTTATTTGTTTCTTTGCAGAAAGACGTTAAGACTCCAGCTCAAATGAACGGCAGAGTCTCTGACAATGGTAAAACTCATTTGTAGTACTGTGTATACAGTGAACAATCAGTCTTTACTCTGTTCAAAATATTAGAAATAATGCTGTAATTCTCGACTTGCAGTAATCCAGAAAAATCCGTCAGAAACTCTGCATAGTGGTGCGACAAATTTTAACCAATCCCAAGGGGATATGAAAATGAGGTAAAATCGCACAATTACAAATGATTTTTAATGTACCGAGAGATGTTTTGCATATTTTGTTGTTGATGAGAATTATACATGTTTCTTGCTCAGCTCTGTGTCCTGGAACACAGCACCTGTCGTTAACGGCGTCCAGCCCACTAAGCATCAGAATGGACTGTCCTCCAATGGAGAGGCTGCAGACTTTGAAGAGATCATCAAGCTGTCCAATCACAGTGGCAGTGGAAACAGTGGGCAGGGCCAACCTGCTGACCCAATCATGGCCTTTGAGGGAGGGGAACCGTTCATGATGAAGACGGGGCCTATGAAACCTCAACATGTGGCAGGTAAGATATTGGATATTAATAGATTAGATAAGATATTGTATTGTTTGTATATCAAGACTAATGACCACATTATTGTATAAAAATAAAATGTTCTGTTATGTCATATTTCAAAATGTAATGACAAAAAAATAAGGATTTCATTTCTAATATATATATTTTTAATTTACAATATTAGACTATTTATTTGACTAATTGTTTCATTAAATTATTTTCCATTAGATTTGACTTGAATGTGCACTAAAAGGTCATATTTACAGATAATTACAGATCATTTTAATTACAGATTAAAATTGAATTACAAATATAGATATATATATATATATATATATATTTAAATGTATGGATTTTTTACCTTTGTACTTTTTTCCATGATTGTATTTTAGTAAGTAAAATATAGAGAATAAATATAAAAAAAAATAAGGTCATAGCAAGTGTATGTATAGAAATGGATGGGGTACTAATAGCTTTATTTATATGATTATATTTCAGTATATAAAATACAGTGGATTTATATTTAACAAACAAATATTTGTTGTAAATATTATAGTGAATAAATAACATTTAGTAATTATCTAACATTATTTATTATACTTTTTTTAAATAACATTACAGATCTTTTAAAATATATAACATGAGCATGCAGATATCTTGGTAGTGCTGTTTTGGAAAATGTAGCACTTTTGTGAGAGCTTTATTCATATAAAATTAAAATTGACTGCTTTTACAGTTTCATCTGTGTATTGTATGAGCAATTAAAATAATTAGTTCACCTAAAAGTGACAGTTGTCGCCATTCTCCTTTGATCCAAACCAAACTGACTAAAAAAATGTATTTTCTGCATAAAAATGAACTGTTCATTTCTTTGTCTTTGTAGATATATGCTATCTTTGTGCAAAGAGCGTTTAGCTATTTTGTTATTTTTGGGAGCTTGAAGGTGTTCAGTAACTGACTTACAAGGCTCAATCAAACTCTTTACACATGTTTGTTTCTGTCTTGTTCATCCTGCAGAGGTCCTGTGAGAGAGCCGAGCCATCTGTAATAGAAGAGCCTTACGCTACCACTGCTTCCATCCCGACGTGTGCCAAACCGAAAGACTGCTTTAACTTTAGACACACAGCAAGACAGAAACCGCCGATTTCTGTGGAAGCACTTTGAGGAATTGAAAGAAGAGGAGGAGAACCTTAAAAAGACACTTATATACATATAAGAAGTCGCTGTCTATTTCACTGTGTGTCATGGTGCAAAATTGTAGAAGTTCTTTTAAAAGTCACCTGCCGATTACGTGGTGCACCTTCAAAGAGTCACTATATGATGAATTTTAGAAAAAATACAACTTGGAAATACACAATGTTCCGCTATCATTATGATATTAATTATTATTGTTATTGATGTTATGATGTATTGTTACTGTTCCTTTAAGTAGAAAAAAAAATGTGTGTCTTGAATTATTGCGTTATTTAACGTGTGGAGCTTCAGAAGGGGGCGATTTTCTGTATGTTAATGTATATTTGCCTGATTATGACAGACCTGTGGAATAAATCTTTATGAAAGGGGCTGTGTGTCAGTTCACGTTTTGTTAGAAGCCCAGAAATGTAAAAAAAAAAAAAAAGGCTCGACAGCCCAACGCTTAACTGCTAAACATCGTTATGCAGCAGCCATACTAACAGTATCCAAGTAGATCATCTCTGTGCAGTGAATAACTTTAGAAAGCAGAGGGCAGCGCTGAATCTAAACTCGTTCCAGCCATGTTTGCTGAACAATAATATCTCATTTCCTCTAGTAATTTGCATTCCGCTCGTCATTTCCTATGCACATTGTGTTTATGAAGTTCACAAGCTAGTTTCGTATTCTCTCGTTCTCTTTAAAAGTCTGCATGAGTGGACACAGAGTTCTAGTCATTCAAAGACGTCAAAAAACCTTGTGTTAAGATGTTTTGTGAGCTGAAAGTCCTGGAACTATTATATTGTTTGCTTTTATAAAAGCCATCTCATCTGAATCAGGAGAGAAATATGCACTGATCAAATTTATAAGCCACATTGGTTCTTGGTTGTTTCCACCTGAAGTTTCACCATCACAGCACCCACTGACATGTTCTTGGCCCTGATAGTCTGATAGGCTCATCTCAGGCACTGTATTTTTAGATGGATGATAACAGATACAAAGTGAGTTATGAGTAAGTTGGACGCTGCCAGCTGGATTTTAATTCATTCGGCATGACAGGAACGAATAGGATCTTAATGAGTGACAGAGCATACCGCCTGTGTCCACAAAAACTGCTCTCAGGTTTGCATTTGATTTGAATAACCCCTAGGGAAAAAATGCATTGCTCCAAGGTTGTTCATGAGAGCTTCATCAGTTTTGCTTCATCTTTGTTGTTGTAGATGTTTCTCCTAAAAAGATTGAGGAAATAAAACCTTTTTTTTTCTCAGGTTCATAACCCAAACGTAAGTCAGTCTCATGTGTTCAATAAAGAACAAAATAAAAAATATTACATAAGAACTGACACCAAGAAAGATGGGAAATTTTTGTGCTCATACTGAAATCTCTGATCTAACACCTATATGGTACGAAAATAACACTCCTTTTAATATCACCTCACAACACAAAAGAATTAAGCTCTGGGGAGCTCTGGATCCAAAGGGCATATTTGTCTCTAACTTTTGACCTTTAACGGCCTGTTAAATAATATGCTGTGTCATGAACCCTTGGTCCACAGGATGGACAATATAAAGCCTCACTGGACAGTTTCCCATGAGCCATTGCAAGGTGTGAAGACAACTGAGAATGTACTGGTTGTTTCTTGTGAGACTGTTTTGGGAGCTGTTGATAAGCCTGTATGTGTGGCTAAGTGTGTGTGTGTGTGTGTGTGTGTGCGCTGCATTCATTTGCAACCTATCTATTTAAATATGGTCTTGCAGCATGTTTTTAGCACATATTTGCTATAAACTGTGTTGCTCTCTTTAATGGCTTTATATGGCTGCACCATAATATATTATTTATCCAGAAACAAGTGATATATAATGCTTCCAAAGCAACTCTTTCTTGTGGTTTTTAGAATATTTAGAGCTTCTAGAATACACAGAGACTCTGTCTGCACTCTTTCGGCTGGTTACTATTGTGGACTGTGTTTTTATTTATGGGATGATGTCATAGATAGTAATGAGCCAAGCATGAGAAAACAAAACTGCGGAGTATAGAACAGTGAAACATTAATGAAAACTTAACTAAAAAACAGCAAATTCTTTAATTTGTCATTCATAAGAAAAAGAGATTGTATATAACACGTATGGATCATATTTCGTATGATTTTATTTAATTTAAGGATTTTTTTTTCAATGTTTACACACGTGTCCAATAAAGATTTGTATGCAGAGTTTCCATCATGATATGTTATTTTAATATTGTTTATTATTATAGTTTTCATTTTAACATTAGTTTAAGTCTTAGAATTTTTTTTTTATTTTTTTTTTTTACTATTTTTAATATTTTGGTTTAGCAATATTTTTTATTTATTTTGAACTTGTTTTAGTTAGATCTCACTTTAGTTAATTTCATCTTATGAAATCTTTTTTTTATTTTTTATTACTGAATACATTTTAATGGTTTTATTTATCAACAGTGTTCTACATAGACAATATACAGTATTTATGCTAATTCCTCTGATTGTGAGGTACACGGTTGAATAAGAGCATGGTGACAGTGAATTATTAGTAATATTGTTCTACTTATAGACAAACCAGTTGTAAACACTTCACATGGTTGCTGTATTAGGATCAAGTCGATGTCAAAGTTTATTTATATAGCACAATTCATACAGCAACAGCTGGCCAATGTGCTTTAAAATGCATTATAAAACACTACTAAAATAAAAACACAGAGAAGACACGCTTGAAATGTTAATAATATCTTACAACGTGGTGAACATGTGAAGCCAGTAAAAGGAAGTGAGTTTTCGGTAACGACTGGTAGGATGTAGCAGACCTAATATAGTGGCAAAAGTCATCTGATGTTGTTTTTTTAAAGCCAGCTGAATAAATCTGTTCATAAGCTAAAAGTATCATTCATTTAGTAAAGACATGACTTAGCATGTAGCTGCTTCACTCAAACACAGGAAGTTCTGTGTTCATTGCTGATAGGCTGAATGTACTTTTGCTTTCTCTTGTATTCTTTCTACACTGAATGCCAGAGGTAAGGCTTCTCTTTTTTCTTCTGTGAATGTTTCAGAATTGGTTTGAGAGTAATTTAATGTGATCATTTTTGATCACTTGTGGCAGCCTAGAAATAGACACCCTGCTTTACCCTCATTGTCAAACCAGCCGCTTTCATCGGTATCAAGGCCAAATGCATGCAAAACAAAAAGCAGAAAAGAAAACAGCTACTGAGCAGAGCAGGGGGAGACAGAAACAGCACACCCTTGATTTAGGATGGAAAATAGTTCTTAACTTAACAGAAAACCACAAGACGAAGAAAGCAGAACATTCCACTGAATGTGTGTTATTCTATTGAAATTAACCCTTGTACTCACTCTAAATTTGGTTGAGGTGCACATATAGATATGTACTTGTGGTTTTCAAATGGAAAACTACTTTTCTTAGTTCATTGTTTGACGTGTTCATGAATGAGCATCCAGGCAGATGAGATGCAAAGCAGGTTTTCATCTATTTTAATATACACCAAAAATAAAGACTTTGTTGGACCTGAATTAAGCTAACATTAATCAGTGTAGTTACTCCCTATATCAGTTTGGGAATGTAAACACTTTGCCAATGTGACAGACAGGATTGCAAGAGTGCTATGCAGCAATCTTTCATTCTGCCTGAAGAGTGTAGCATATGATGCATGCTGATAATATTGCAGAACGTTTCAAGAATTGTATGGTTTAGTTTGTGCTTGCGTGTGTGTTAGTGCTGTCAAGCAATTAATCTGAATTAATTACATACAAAATAGACATTTGTGTTTACATAATATATATGTATGCTGTGTTTTTTTATTATGAATACATAAATACACAGGCATGTATAATGTCAGCAAAATATGAGTTATGTTTATATATCAAACATATATATTTATTATAGAAATTAAAAGATATAACTTTGGACATGGAAATGCATGGAAATATTTTCAAAATGTTCAACACAGTATGTGTGTGTGTGTGTGTGTGTGTGTGTGTATTTTTCATGTATAATCACAGAAAACAGACATATTACTAAATCATATTTATTAAAATATGTTTATATATATATATATATATATATATATGATTGATGATTTAGTCCCATTGCAGATCTGCACCAGAACTTTCTCTGGCCTTGTTGCAGATGACTATTTTCGCAACAGCAGCTGCCCGCAGTCTTAATACCATCCTCCCAAGAATGTTTATCTCTATATTTTTCATTGGATTATGATAGGATTGGAAGTCATTGTCAATTGCATACAATGTAACACCATGTCACTATAATAAAAATAAACCTAGTTGTGTTTCTCAATCATTATTTCTTCGCAAATGTGAAAAAGTGAGATTAGCACATCACTACTTCCTGTAACAACAGACTCAGGAAACACGTGTTGCAGAGCAAGAACCACAATTCATAAGACACTTATGTGTCTGCATGATCGCATATTTCCTAAAAAATATAATAGTATTTTTGCAGACCTGTCTGACAGAGATTGGCTCATACATGTTGACTCCCTGTAGTGTTTCCTCTCTGTGAAATAGTGCCTGGTGTTTGGCAGATTTCTCTGAGCTGGCTCTGAGGCCTGTGATTACAGCTGTCACTAGGAGAAGCTTTCAACAGGTGTTTGAAATGGAGGCGCTGTGTCTGTTTTACCATGTGTAGTTGTTGCAGCAAAGGTCAGAGAAATAAAAATGGCCGTATATTATATAAAATTGCAGCAATTTATTTTTTATTAATAAAAAGCAAGACAGAAAATAGTAGCCTATTTGTATTTGAATGTAGCTCTGAGGGATGTTGTCGTAAACAGTGCATCAGGCTTAGAAATACCTTTAAATGCCACGTTTGAAGTCGGTTTATTAGGTTTTATTTATTTGCATGCAAGAAAAAAAATTATGAACGCAAACAGAGAAAGAATAACAGAACGGGGCGTGTCCAACCGTCTGTATGCGCGCGCATGTAATGATCAGGAAGCTCTGGTGAGTCTTCGGAAGCATCGTACGTTTCCTGAGGAGACCAAATGGCCACTTCTCAGTTTTATTACGTAGAAAACATACATAGCTGAACTCGTATAGGTTATATGTGCAAAGTAGATCAGTATATTTAAAACTAGGCGTGTACTGATCAGTGTTTGGCGTATAATACACGTTATTCCTCCGTCGCGTGCGCACAACGCCTCAGTTAGTGAGCTCGCTTTAATCAGACTAGCCCCTCAGGTGAGTCTATTTTTTTTACACGTTTTAACTCTATAACGCTCTATTATGTTGGTGTTTCTACTAAAAATGCTGTTTGGTGTTATTTTGTTGCTATTGATTCTGCTTTTGTGCGTTTTTAAGCCGTTTGAAATGAGCTCATGGGGCTAGCGTTAGCATAACGGCTAACAGCAGCGAATTCATCGTAATTTTAAGAACATTCTGTAGTTTTGTAGTATAAAAGGGCGACTTAATTTGCTATTTGGTTGCTTTAATTGTACATGCCAATATAATTGTTCAGCTAGTTTTGTATACGTTATTCTGAACATGTTGCTAAATTCTATTTCTTATTAAACAACCTTGATTGTAACGTTAACAATCCTGATTGAATATGAGCGTAGATGATCGTATCAAATTGAAATTATCATCGTAATGTGACTGTATTTTCCTGATCTCGTTCTTTGTTTCCACCCCTTAACATGAAAGAAGTGAAAACGAAAGTGTTTTTGAATGCGTCTCATAAAATGGCTGTTTTATGCTCGACTTTTGCATTGAGATGTTAACATCTGAACAGAGCTGAAGAATAGTACTGTTTTCCATAATGCCTCAATCTAGTGAGCTGTCTATCTAGACCGCGAAACAATGCAAAGTCGGCAATTTGGAGCCTATAGGAAGGTTTGCTACCTCTCAAAATGTCTCTAAACTTAGTAAATTGGCTATTAAACTTCCTTTCTAGTACATTTGGAGTCTAAAGTGCTGCCTATGTGGAAAGCTAACTTGGTTTTGAGAAAGCCAGTGAGTTTCCTCAGTCCTGATGATTTGATCAATGCAAATGTTTTCTTCATAGTATTTCCTGAATAGATTAGAAACTAGCTGCACTGGTTGGGCTGGACTTTCTCTTACCCCAAAGTACTAGGTAAAAATGTTTGGCAGTTGTTCGTGTTCCTGATTTGACTGTCAAATCCATATACTTTATGTAAACAAGTCTTTCATGCTATATGACACTCCCTGATCTCTATCCCACAGAATAATGCTGCATATCAGTTAACCCCGGCGTCTCATGTTACTAGATAAATGCAACAGTCTGGAAAAGCAGTGCGTTGAGATTTTCAACCTCTCTTAGAGTTATAGTTAAACAGTCAGTGTAAGCAATAGTGAGCTATATATTCTTCTGGTAAGAAATGAAAACAAGAGTCTGTTATTTATTATTATATGTTGCAAATAAAGTGGCTGAATGCATCATTGTTTTATTGCAAATGACTTCTGACTTTAGATATTATAAGGAAGTGTGTTTGTTTTGCATGTTTGAGAATCTGAAACTGTTTCATCCTCTGCTTTCTGGTTCATCGGGTCAGTTTGGTTCTCAATTTTGTGGTTATCTGTTGAATACTTTCACAATTGTTTTCTGTTAATGTTTGATTTATCTTGTCCACATGGTACACAGAATTTATCTATAGTGGGTCAAAAAAAAAAAAAAATGCACTTACCGTAAATGTTTATCAGGTAGGAAAGCAACTATGTTTGAGGACAAATAATGTCTTAGAATTGCATCAGTTACCGTAAAGAAGAATTAGTTCAGGTGACCTTGACCAATAGTGCTATAGATTACTGGAGGGATAACAGTAATCATTGTGAGCTAGGTGTATAAATAGTATATTGAAAAAAAAACCAAAAAAACTTTTTCTAAACCGTAGATGGAAACAAACGAAAAAGCTGTAATTTATTTATTTTTGAAGAAATGTTTTACACCACTGCAAAGTTGCATTGAAGCTTCTTATTTTGACGAGGAGTAGAACTAGGTATGGGGAAAATGTCCAAAAAAGTACAAAATTATACATTTTTTGTAAGCAATATAAGTCCAGTGAGATAACAGTAACTAGCATTTACAGGAAGAAGAAAATCTTCTCTGGGTTAAAATGACTGGAACACACAACAAGGGTTTATACATTTTGATTACAGACCTTATATATATATGGCATAAATAACAATTATTTCATTGTTGAATTACCCAGTTATTTATATATAGATATATAAAATGTTGTGTTTGTGATTTTTCCCTTTTCAGATACTGTTACTATAAAGATGTCCAAGCCCCCGAATTCTGCTTCTCGGTCCCGGTCCAGATCCAGGTCTAGATCACGGTCCTACACACGATCCCACTCCAGGAGTCGCTCCCGCTCAAGGTCAAGGAAGCGTCGCTACAGGTAAACAAATACAACCGATTCCAGCCGATTCCTTTGCAACCAACTTTTAGTCAGAAATAAATCTGGTTATTTTAAACTGCTATGAAGTCATAGCTCAATTTAAGAGCAGCTGAGCGCTTTATCCTACCCTTGAACCAAAGTGAATGAATATTCAAATAGCACTAAAATTAGATACCATATTTTCCTGAAGGTTGCTCCTCCTCTAAGTCTTTCTCTCTTTTCTAACAGACCACACCCTTTTAGTCTTTTTTTTGCGTCCTGTATGCGTTAAGCTAAGAACGGTTTCTTTTTGTTTGTCGTGACTTAACGCCAAGCACATCAACATGCTAAGCCATGTGTAGTGGAAAGGGGTAATGTTATTCTTAACTTGTTTTCCAATGAAAAAGCACAAACGGTAAGACAGTTTTATTTTTTTTGTTCGCAAATGTGTGGTTTAGTCTGGTAAATTTGGACCATGGCGCCTGTAGTTAACTCTGCACATGTCTAACTTTATGCATCGCTGCATTTAGGTAATGAATTCACATTGCTTATAAATAAAATCATAATGAAGGCATGCATTTAAGTGGCATAATCTTTTAGTCAGTGGTGAAGGGCTTGTATGAGTAGCATCCATTGCAAAAATGAACAGGAAGTGATTTAACACTTCATGGAAAGAAGTTGCCCATTGCAAAAAAATCATTTGTGTGTGTCATTTGTGTGAAAATTGATTCTGTAGCGCCATCAAGTGTTCATGAAACATAACTGCATTCTTTCTCTCTTTCTCTCTCTCTGATCTTCCTGTACCCTTTCTGTGCTTTGATTTTTCCATCTTTCATGTTCTTTAGCTCTAGATCCAGATCCCGTTCACCCAGCAGGGAGAGGAACTATCCTTCCAGAGATTTCCAGGGCAATCGTGGGTATAACCGTGGTTTCCGTGGCTACCGGAGACCCTTTCAGTACCGGGCAAGGGGGCGTGGTTACTACCCACGTGGTAACTATCATAGAGGTGGAAGCAACTATGGTTACCGTTCCAACAACTGGCACGGCCATAGAGACCACCACCACCACCAGCAGCAGCAGCAGCAGCAGCAGTACGACCACTCGTACAGCCCTAGGAGGGGTCGCTCTCGTTCCCACACACCGAGGAAACGGTCAGCAAGCCGAAGCCGCTCGCGCCATTCCGATAGATCATCCTCTGTGCGTTCCAGACGTTCCAGCTCTTCCTCCCGTTCCTCGTCCCCACGTCGGCGCAACTCTAGCAGTGGACGACTCCATTCTAAAGAGCGCAAAGAAAGAGGTTCACCAAGTGAAAGCAAGGGAGCCAGCAAGGAATCATCCAAGCCTACAGAAAGCACCCCAGAAGAGCCCAGTAACAAGTGGGAAGGCCTAACCGACTACGATGCCAGCCCCAAACGCAAAGCTGCATCTTCTGTTGGTCCATCAGAGATCAAAGTATCCATTTCCGGTGCCGGCAACGGTGGTCCACTGTGGCGAAGCATTGGCTCTGCCAGTAAAAGTCCACCGGCAAAGACGTCAAGCTCAGCTGGCCTCGGGTTCTTACCAAAGGACGACTTGAAGGCCGAAGACAAGTCAGCCTCCATTTCGACCGCTTTCAAAAAGTATGTTTTTACTTTCGGTTTTGGATGTTTTCCCTCTCTTTCTTTTGTCCTCCAGGCAGTTTTTAATCAATCATCATTCTCTCAAATGTGTTTAGTCCTTGTACAGCAACAAAGATCCTTGGAAGAATAGAGCTTATAATGGAAACCAATTTCAAACTCAAATGTCACAAATGGGCCTTTACATGAGGTTGTTTGCAATCCCATAATTTAGGAGATAAAGTTTTAATGATGTAAGTATGGAATAAAAACCCACCCTGGTTAGTCGTGTCTGCATTGCTGAAAAGTTGAGCCATAAGTTTGCGCATGTATTAATTATTGTTTGTTGTAAGTAACCTTTCTTATCTTGCTATTAAATGTTGTGCTGGTTTGATAATGTAAACATTTTTCTAAAACAATCTGCTTTCTGAGGTACGCGAACCTGATTAACTTGTGATCGTTCACCTCAGGTTTTTGGCAGAAAAGAAAAAGCCCTTATCAGACAGGGATAATAGCAGGGGTGAGACTTTAAGTTTGGGCGATGCGGACAGCGAGAAGAGCGGAAGCAAGTTGAGAGCGGGTTTCGACGCATCCGATTTTGACGCAAAGAATGACAAAGGACTTCCATTTCTGGATGCGGAAGAAGAGTATCGCCAGGAAATGAAAGACAGGAAGACGGAAGAAGAATCCAAATATAAAGACAAAACTCTTGTCACAATGCGGGACTTAACTGAAGGGCGCTTCGGGAAATGGGAAGAAGATGTTGAGAACGAACTAGACGAGGAGCTTTATCGCAGTCGGAAACATGTGTCTAGAAAAGAAGAAAAGGCCTCCAAGAAGAAAGAAAAGAAAAAGACCAGGATCAGTCCGTCTTCTCCATCTCCATCCCGAGTTTTAGAGAATAGAGGCAGGCCACTGTTTCCAGCTGGAAGAGAGGCCTCACCCCCCACCAAATCCTCAGCAAAGAAAGACCCGCAGTTCAATTTCAGTATAAAGGCATTCACTGGTGATGGAGAAAGGTATGATTTTTTTCCCCCTTCATTTTATTTATTTATTTATTTTTAAACATGACATTTGAGTACACGTGTATGACTCTCACTGCTTTTCCTCAGCTCATCGGGTGCATTAGCTAAAGAAAGACGCTTGTCACGGGATCTTGTGCACCCTGGTAAAAAAGATCATGAGGAGTTTCATTCGATCTTCCAGCATATTCAGTCTGCTCAGCTTCGCAGAAGCCCTTCAGAGCTATTTGCTCAACATATAGTCACCATAGTACATCACATTAAAGGTAATTCCAGAATAAGCTGGTGGTAATGTGTAATCCTTCATTTTAATTTTGTGCTTTGAGGTGCCTCAGGGTGCAAACCTAGGACCTTTTTCTTTTTTTGGTGAAATGCTGAAAATTTGGCTTCATATTTGACAAGGTGGCATGCAAGTGACATTTTTCCTTCCTTCTTCACATAGCTCAACATTTCCAGTCATCTGGGTTGACTCTGAATGAGCGATTTGGAATGTACCAAAGAAAAGCTGCAGAGATGGAAATCATGAAGCAGAGGAAGAGTCCTGAGATCCACAGGTAGGTGCTTTTGTGTTCTGGTCCACTTATTTGTCACCAAACAATTTGTGGATTATTATAGTTTAGATACCTTGTTCCTCTTTTAATATGTATATTTGGCTTGGTTTTCCACAGGCGAATCGATGTGTCTCCAAGTGCTTTTAAGAAGCACTCTCAGCTGTTTGAGGATTTCGAAGAAAGCGGCTACAAGGTGACACAGCGTTTTCAAATCTGAAATTCCTGCCCAAATGTGTACCAGCTGAAACAGCAGAAATGTGCTATGAGGTGTATAATGCTAATGCACAAGAACCCCAATCTCAGTCTCGTATTACTGAGCGTTACGCTCTCACCCTCCAGCATTTGTCGTATGATTAATCGTGGGTACATACTTGCCCAAACAAAATGGCTAATGAAAAGGAAGTGACAATTGATCCTGTGTCCAAGCCTTTCACTGGACCGCTAACCAATGCAATAGTAAGTATATCTCCTCAAAAATGTGTCTATAAAACAAAAAAAGTGAGGCTCAGTACTAATCAGCATTGGGAAAGCATGGAGCATGCTGCTTTCTCATGAGATCTGTGCATTTTTATTTTTTTTGTCATGAAGTCTCGCGACGTCTGTCACGTTTTCCGTGGGTGTCCAACATCTCATGTTCTGTCACATTACTTCTTAAATTCGCAAACATATTTAATTGGTGTCATTAAGACTTGGGCAACATCAGCCAAGACTGTGCAGTCATAGAGGGTGACTAAATAAAATGTGGATTGAATTTGTGTTATTCCTAAAGATGGCCAATAGGTGGAGTTTTCAGCTGGATTTTGACTTTTCAGAGCCAAGTTTTCTTAGCCTCTTCTTCTTGTGCCTAGGTTAACCCTGGGTTATTACCATATATTCTTATTAAGTTTAAAAAGTTAATTCAC
>JAUCMU010000039.1:17364794-17375481 GCA_032275025.1 Enteromius treurensis | reverse complement strand
ATATATATATATATATATATATATCCCACATTCTGCTTTTGTGCAATGAAAGTAGTCCAATCAAAATAATCAGCCTTTACTTTCATTGTTCGGAAAACACATTCCTGAGAAGAGATTCTGCTAAGCATCTTTTGTTTAAAAATAAAAGATTTTTTGTAAAACCTTGTGGAGAGTAAATGAGTTCAATTTCATTTTTGGATGAACTGACCCTTTAAGCTTTAAATTGACTTAATCATATGCTGGTTCAATATGTAATTGAAGATTTATTGCCTTTTCAGTTGTTTACAGTAATGATTTTAGAAAATATGTTCATTATTTTGGATATTTGTGTCTCTACAGGATCATGGTAAAAGGCATGAGGGCGATTCATTGGACCTTCGCTTGGCCATTGAGCGCCGTAAAAAGGATCCTAAACGAGAGGGGGGAAAGAGTTCAGCTGGCTCACGCACACCCAGCCACGAGCTCTCCCCTGACAGATCCTCCAAACACAAGAAATCAAAGTATGTTCAAGTCTTTGGTTCTTAATAATGAATAATGTTTGAATAACACTCTTTGTTCAACCTAATTGTGCCAATATGGTGTTGTATTTTGTGTTTATTCTCATACAGCTCCCACTGATGGCTAAGTAGCTCCGATGTAGAATTTTATTTACACACGAGGACATCCTAGCACCTTTAACTCTTGTTTTTTCCTTTGGGAAATGCAAATAGTTTTATCCTCATATTTATAACAGTGTATAATCACAAATAGCCAAAAGAAAAGAAATTTCATTGTGACGTTTCATTAACCACAGACTCATTATTTTCCAGTCACCTTTTGGAGGATTGTTAACTCTCTGTTCTCATGTATTCTTAAGGAAAAGCAAAAAGAAGCGAGAACGCTCTCCGTCCTCCTCTTCTTCCTCTTCGTCCTCTCCCTCTCCTCGTCAGTACAGAGTAAAAGAGTATCATCCGGAGGAGCACATGGAGGGAGGAGGGGGTTTTAACAAGGCCCGTCTGGGGTCAAGGGAGTATCCGGGACCCATGGATCGTGGCCCCCGGGACTATGAGGGCCACATGGACAGGGGTTATGAGAGGGGCAGAGGAGGATACGAGCGAGGAGGATATGACAGAGGAGGTCATGGGGGTTATGATCGGGGATTTGTAAGTATTGTGCAGTTCTCTGTGACATTGATGTGAATTATTGATGAGTTTTTTGAGAGACCTCCGTTTATTCCAAAGCTGCTTATACAACATTTTAATGCAGTCTTATTTATGTTAGCTCAGTAACATACTAAAGGCTAAGCTAACTAAGGGATAATGTACAGGCAGCCGGTAGTTATCGCAGAAATAAGCCACGACAGTGTGATCAGGACATTTTCATCCTTCCGCGAAACGATATAGTACCACTTGACTAACATTCAACCGTAAGACAATTTATAAAATCTACATATGAATATATAACAACGGATGTATTTTAGTTATTTATTGCACCTTATGTTGTCCAGTGTTTGTCACAAGATGGCGCCAAACGGTAATCTTTGTTGGCGCGGAGGGATTTTAAACCTAAGTAGTGCCGGCTATGCGTTATTACTTTGGAGCGGTTATTATTCTAAAAGAACGAACCTGCAAATGTCTCAACTGACCAATCAGAATCAAGCATTCCAGAGAGCCTTGTAATAAGCTTAATTAAAGGTATGCTGCTCACTGGGGTATGAAATCTATTTTACCCTCCCAAATTCCTGCTAGTTTAATTCACAACACATGTGATTGTATTTAAATTATTGAATTAAGTTGCTTAATGTCTTTTTTAATTTCCAACAATAATAATGCCCTATGATTTTCGTTCTGCTGGATTGTTTTATGATTCAATACAAAATACTGCTCAAAATGGGAAAATTAAATAAATGCAAACAATTCAATTATTTGTGATCAAATCAAAATTTGGGTTACTGTTCGTGTTAACGGAGTAAATTAAAACAGACAACAATTGTGGTATTTACTTTAAGAAATGTGTTGTTCTGTTCAATAGTAACTTTTAGTTAATTTTGAGTTTCTGTGGGTTTTTATAAACTGAAAAGGTGAAATACTGGTAAAATTAATCTGAGCAGTTCTTAAGTTGAAGTTCAGTGAGAAAAATGGATGGTTTACTATACATATGTTTCACATTATACAATAGAATTCCGTCCAAACTGAGTGATTTTTGTGTCCCAGTGATTTGAATTTGTTCTATGTATCTCTGATGTTTCATCTCTTCTCACTTTATCTGCTCTTCTCTTGTATTTAATTGCAGCCGAGAATGAGAGGAAGGGGATGGAACCGGGCAAACTACCCAGGCAACAACAACAACAACAACCCCCCTCCCAATATGGGCGGCCCTTCACGTCCACCCGATGAGGAGTGGGACCCTGAATACACCCCCAAGAGTCGGAAATACTTCCAGGTGTGCTAATATTGATCTCATATACATGCACCTCTGTAAGCAAAAACTGGTGGTGGGGTGCTTGGCATGTCACTCAGACAGTCTCTTCCTGTCTAAGTGAGCAATTTGGGGACGGTATAAGCTGCAGAGTTTCAATTTACATCTCTCTCATCAAACCGCAGCACGATGACCGGGACAAGGAAGGGGAGATGAAGTGGGTGGACACTCGGGGGCGTGGCAGAGGAAATTACCCCCGTAGCAGGGGCACCTTTATAGTTCGCAAGAGCAGCGGCAGCCCCAAGTGGACCCACGACATGTTCCAGGGCAACACTGAAGAGGGAGAGATCGGAGATGAAAGCACAGAGCACAAAGACGACGACAAGTCTGGAGAAAACACTGCTTCCAAGCCATAGACCGATTCGTATCCATTTGTGTCTGTTCTTCTCTACTGTCTCTAACTCAGTGAGAGCCCTTGTGAGAAATGCATCTTCGTGTGTTCAAATGTTGGACTGCAGAACCCCAAATGGTAGAGCCATGTCATGTATAGCAAACAATCTGCTACTAATTTTCATTTTGTTTTTTCTGTTTGTTTTTGGGGTTGTGTAGGGTGATTGAAAATATCGATTCAGTCATTTGGTGGCCGAAATTAATTGAATTTCTTTTAAAAAGTGCAATAAATCTGTGCACTTGTGCCTTAGATTTAACTGTAGTTTTATGATTTCTTTTCTTCTTTTTTTTTCGCCAGTAGATTTCCCCTTTTCTGTTTTAAATTGCATGTAAATTCATTCATACAGACTTGCTGCAATCCTTTATATTTCTTCCCTTTTGGTGTATGGTTCGGTCTGATTGGCGTACATCCCTTGTGGACCTATACACTGTGTACTCTCCAGAAAATTGTCTGTTAAAAATGTACAGATTCATTCTGCCTAACCAGTTGGTTCCCGGCTATATTTAGCATCCATAGTTATTAATAATTTTCTTCCCTTAAATGATGCCACAAATGGCTGAAAAACGTCCTCTTGCTTTGTGAAGTGTAATTAAAGTTACGTTTTTTATTTTATTTTGTTTTTCTAAGTTTTATTCATCAGATTTTAAAACGCAGATAATAATAGAACATGCAAGACAAAGCTTAGAATGTTGCATTTATTGCATTGTTAAACTAATTGTAAAATAGCTGCATGTTTAGATCATGTGGTCTCTGTACGCTGTGCTGTAAGGATATAACTGAAGGACTCGGCTGCTTTCTTTTCAGCGTAGAAATTCTGCTTTGTGATGACAGTACTGTAATGCCGTGACTCAAATTCTGTTGACATTTACAATCTGTTCACTCTGTGCTTTCAGTCTCCATGGTAAATTTGAAATAAAACCCGTTCTCTGTTTGGTAAACGTCATCTTGTTTTTGTTTCGAGTTACATTGGCCTTGTAAGACGCATCAGTGGAAACAGCTGCTTTTAACAGCTGAAGCCTTTTAGAGCTTTGAGCGGTTTCATGATTACATTCACTTCATATTGTTGTACCGTACTGTAGGACTGTTTAGTGTTTTTACACATTTTAGTTTCAGTGTGTCCAATCTTGCTCCTGCAAAATAAGCTCCAGTCTGCTGTAAACTGTAAGTTTTTATTAATCTTGAAGAATATGATTAGCGGTTCAGGTGGGTTTGGTTATGATTAGAGTTAATGCTCTGCAGGATTAAGTCCTCCAGAAGCAGGAAATGCCCATTTTATGATGAATTAGAAGCCAAAATTAACAATTTCTAGTAAATTGTAATATTTGGAAGTAAAGGGTTAAAACACTATATCGGGTTCAAAGATTGTTTTTTTGTAACTGAGCTGTAAATGAGATTAGTTTGTTGGGCACCTAAAAAGTAGAAAAAATATGTAGGCCTTCTTAGAGAAAAATGGTATCTGTGAATCAGGATTTGGACCGTATCATAGCACTGAGACCGCTCTAATTAGAGTTACTAATGACCTGCTTCTATCATCTGATCGTGGTTGTACCTCATTATTAGTGCTGTTGGATCTTAGCGCTGCGTTCGACACTATTGACCACAACATTCTCTTGAATAGACTAGAAAATGATGTTGGCATTAGTGGAAGTGCCTTAGCATGGTTCAAATCATACTTATCTGACCGCTATCAGTTTGTAGCTGTGAATGAGGACGCATCATATTGATCACAATATTCTCCTATTTGATAATGTTCAGTGCTTTGCTACAATCTGGATTGTTAAAAGCGCTATATAAATAAAAGTGACGATTGATGAGTCCAGGCATTAGCCAATACCCACAGTTCCATGGGTGGTTTAAAATGTAGCACATTTAACAAATTCTTCTTTGAATTATTAATATTATTAGAGCATGTGCTTATCTCATTAGTCAGGCTAAAGAAAGCAACGCTAAGGAAACAGACGGCAGCCACCCATGGGGCATGTTAAGAACAACCTGCTCCGTGGCAGAGTTGGGGCGTGAGCCCAGAGCATCATGGGTGGAGAAGAGCTAAATAAAACCGCTCCAGTGTCATAAGTGTGCTTAATGTCTCAGATTTTCTCTCATTATCCTTCGTCATTTCTCGGCGGGTTTATCCTCATGACTTCCACACATGATTACAGTCAATCAGCTGAAGCGCCTCATGCAGATTCACGAGTGCTGTTTGTTTGTCCTGTCAGCGTCTGTAATTATCAAGCTGTGCATTGATTTGTCAATTACTCCACTTTCAAACACGGCTGTAGTGTTTTAACATGTTTTGTTGTCTTGGTTCATTTGTTTGCCATGTTTGTGTACACCATCATGCCTTTGTTTCTGCTTTAATTTTTTAAGTCTTTAATTAAAAAAAAAATATGCTTTTAAAGATTTTATACCTTGGTCTGTCTGAATACCTGATTCGATTGGCTGGCAGGTGTGTATTAAAACCATTCAAAGCAAAGGCAGTTTAATCACTGTTCTATATTAATGTTCTGTTTTCAATGATGCACACAAACACACACTGCCCTGCCACCTTTATTAATAAAATAGCTTCAGTACTGGATCACTACATTATATTCATCAGCAACAAGTTTTTTTTTAATGTAACTAAACTTACAGATTAATTTTTTGTAGAGAGACAAACAGATGCAGGTCATTCTCTCAAACATCTTTCATCTGTCGCTCTCTTTCTCTTGATAATTAATTCAAATAAATGTAATCTCACCGCATTATATCATGTTTGATCTAATGATCTGTAATTGCTGAAAATGGCCGCCACTGCAAACAGCTTTAAGTTGTCAGTGAAACATAAATTAGTTTAATGCACAGCTAGCCATGGATACATACTAAAGTGCAAACTGACTGTAATGTTTCTGTACACACCAGCATTATAGTTACAATTAAATGAAAAGGTATTATAGTTTAAATGTATTTAGTACTTAGTATTTAGGCTGCGTTCACACAGCAGCAGAATACGGTTGTCAATCCTGTTTTTGAGTCCTTAATACAGTTACGTTCACACACAGTTCGGTTATTTGTGGGTGTGACAACCGCATTCTGTAACCGAACTCACACCTGTAAATTTTCTGGATTTACAACCTCATTCTCGGAACACAGGCGCTGTGTAAACAGAACAGGACTGGACAACTAGTTGTCTATCACCTCATTCACTGTGGGAGAGAGCAGCTCTGCCACACAAACGCACGTCTATCATGCGCTACGTGTTTATAATAAAGGAGAAATAAGTTGTGTGTAATCTGAAAATTTTATTCCGGCAGTTTTGTGTTCTGCGCGTGCCGCGCGATTGAAATGCTCCACTCTCTGCCCAAATTTAAAAGCTGCTGTCGGTTAATGATTAAGAGGTTAAGATTGGAAGAAAGAACTTGCGGCTAAATTGGACTCGTGTCTGTTTCGCTGGCGCGCTGTGAGCTCGCGCTCTCGCTTCCCTTGCGAGCAAGGCACGGCAGGCAGGCAGAACACGGAGACAGAATTCACGATTAACTTGAAAATTTAATAAGAATAGAAAACAAAGAAACGCGCAGAGCTTCACAGAGCTCACCCGGACACCTAACGAAACTTTAACATAACCTGACAAGAACCGAAAAGGACATGGCTTAAATACACAGAAATAATGATCAAACACACAGCACCTGGGAAGACAATTAAACACTAAGGTTCGGTGCGGGGTTTACAGAATGACAGGAGCACACGAGGGAGACTGAATGAAAACAAGAACACAGATAACGGAGACATGGAACGCCTGAGGGGCGTAACAGTAAGTCTGTTCTTTTAGATTTTTTCGCAGCTAAAATATAAAAAAATAAAATAAACCATCATGTCAGTAACTATACAGCCGAAATGTAACATAAAAAGGCACAAGGAACAAACTCTGAAAAACTTGACTCTCTTAAATGTTGAATTTCTTAAGATGAAAAATAATAAAACTGAGCAATAAAATCAATAAAATAGGGTTTAAAAGTTTCTGTGGTTATTGCTGTGCCTTCAAACAATTGTATAAAACATGATATATGTGAGAACAATAAAGAGAGGTGCTAAAATGTTGTCTTTGATATGCGTCTGTAGACCTTACATTTGTTTCAGAGCACTGCCCTGAATCTTGCAGTTTCACATGAAAAATGCATTCAATTTACACCGTTTGGGAGAAATTGATACTTAAGTGTAAATCAGGTTCAGCTTCCTAGCCAACTGAACACTAATCACAATAATAGTGACACCCAATGAAACATGGTCCTTTTTTTATAATAATTTTGCATCTTATGACAGAAAATGGTCTAGTCTGAACTGATTGTGCATTCATCTTGCATTCCAGACACAGAATTTTACCATAACTAATTACTGTTAAATAAAAAAATGAAGATGTTTTACAGTGATTTTACAGCAGTGCAAAACACCTCACTGCTGGAGAAGCATTTCTGGTTGAGAGGAATTATGTATCACTGCATTAGACTGGGCAAAGTCATCATGACATGCAGATAATATCTAAAAACACTTATTCAGCAACCTGTTCTTCACACATAAGATTTAAAGACTTGAATTACAATCAGCAAAATAAAACAATAAAGGTGCATTATATACATGTCATAATAGTGTCATAATATACAGCACTCAACTGTAAGTTTCTGAACCTGTTCAGTTTGAGGACTGGATTTGATATCTCAAAAGTGACATTTGAGAGATGATTTGAGGTTAGAGAGCACTGTAAGGATAGCGTTAGCATGTATAAAAAGATGTGAATGTGTGTGAAAAACGCTCGTGACACAGGCCTGGCCTGCCTTTCCTCAGTTAGCGTAATCTCTCTGTGTCCAACCGCTCTGATGATCTGGGAACCATGCCACCCTGAGCTGGATTAGTACAGAGCTAACAGGATCCTCCCGTTTGTCGGGTGGAAATGGTGCGGGGAGGATCGCGGTTGGGGCATTACATTAATTACAACCTTTAGAAAGTAGAACAGCTCTATATTTCATGCACTGCTTCCTGGGATTGAGATGTGTGTGTATTTGTTTTGCATACACCTCTCTTTCCGTTCTCTCTCTTGCTTATTTTCTTTTGGTTTCTTTAACTTTCTCGTTTTGTTTTTGTAGTTTTTTTTTATCATGAGGTCACAGAGGACAGGCTAACAGAGATGATTGGTGCACTGAGATTACATTACCTTCTTTACACACTTGTAGTGGAAAGGGTAAAAGGAAAATCCCTTTATCCCACAATAGGAATCCTGCTCAAGCCATATAATGGTTGAGAGAAGACTAACCATTTGCCTGACCCTTATTCCAAGGGTTTTTAAAATATATATTTTTGTGCTTTTGCTCAGAACACACACACACACAGATGCAAACTTTTGTGGAAGCGGGAAAATACAGACACACACACACACACACACACACATATATATATATATATATATATGTATATTAGTGATGTAACGTATCAAAACTTTACGGTACGGTAATACCTCGGTATATCTGTAAACTTTGAAACAGGAACTTAAATTTTTCAATTTTAATAACAAAAAAATATTAAACCTTCCACAAATCTGATTTAACCTGTCGCTAGATGACGTCATATGTCAATTTGCATATTCATTACGTCAGTCCATATTATCTTGCTTCTCTGTGGTCACATAATGTTATTCAATGCACCATAATTTCTCAATATAACTGTTTTCAACAATATATTTAATGGTTTCTGTTGTCAGAAAAACTGAATTAATATGAAATAGTGACTGGAATGCACCCCATTTTAAGGAACTCGCTCTACCTTACAAGATGTTAATCTATTAAACTCCTTATTTATAATCGAGCATTGTCTGATGAAACCAAGTACACATAAGATATAGACCAGATAATGGCCATGCTGTGATTTTGCCTCTATGTGCATGTAAAATAGAGTTAGAAGCAACATAATATCTATTTTAACTGAAAGCCCTGCTCCTCTCAGCCACTCACTGAACAGAACAGACGCAGAGAGAGGTGTGTGCGCGCTGGGAGAACAAGAGCCTGCGCGGCACTAATAGAGACTCGCTGAGGTTTGTCCAGGAAGTCTCTAGATTTGTTGCTAGTCGCTTTTAGGGAAAAATGTCACTAAGGGGGTCTGAAAAGTCGCTAAATATAGCGACAAAGTTGCTTAGTTGGCAACACTGATCTGTAGCGACAACAAACCGCAACGAATGATGGCCACGCTTGGGCTGATGGAAATTGTAGTTTTCGCTACCTTCCGTTCACTCCATTCGCCTTAGCAAAATTTTCTCAAAAGACCTATCGTTTTATCGAGTCATGCGACCACGGTAGTATCGAAAATATTTGCTATTGTGGTACGACGGAATTTACAATCCCCCTACATCCCTAACATATATATTTAATATTAACCTCTTTTTACATTAAATACTGAAATATATTATGTTGTTTGTACAGAAAATTTTTGGGGGCTTAACCAGGTGATGAAGCTATACTACCAGTGGCTGCAGTTCACTACTACTGAATTCTCCTCAGAACGAATGTGACGTACTCTACACTCTTCAGTAGCTTCAATGATTTCATCCCCTGGGTTTATGACTCTGAGGTGGACTGAAATGCAATACTGCGGTTTCTGTCTGAGTAAGATTTTTCATTAAACTTGGAGAGGAACAGAGCTATATCTGCACCATAAAGCCCCTTCACCTCTGAGAGCACAGAAAAGCCAACAAGCTCTGTGAGGTTAACGCATCCTGACAGTGGCCTCCTCTGGGCCAGAGTCTTTCGGCCAACTCTCTCTTTGTATCTGCTCGGCAAGGGGAGACGTCTAGTAGAGATAAAAGTCTGAGCATGGGAGTGAAGCTTGGGAGATTAGTCTATCACTAACCTGGACTGAAAATTTTTATCTGATAACAGATACGCCATGCTATGAATGACAAGCAGAAAAACATCCAGCACTTAATAAAGTGAGTTGCAAGTCATTTGCACACCTCCAAGCAACACACTGTGGTGTTTTGTTACTGAATGATTATTTAAAAAAATGCTACAGTGCCATTGAATGCTTGAATCTTATTGGCTGATGAATGTTCTAAGGTGTGAATTATTTTCAAGGAACTGGACAGGAAACGTAGTTCCAAGCAGCTCTTTGACTGCTTTGCAGTTCCATATCACTTTGCCAAATGGTTTCTATTATTTCAAAGGTCTCACAACCATAGATATATATGCTCAAATCTATGCTTAGAACAACAAAATAACCAAAACCCATAACAACACTACCCAAACAAAGAAATATGATAACCAATATGATAAAAACGACAGCTCATGTTTCGCCACAAAATTACATTTTATTATGTATGGAAACCACATACTCTATCTCTTCTGCTCTCTAACCCTCAGCCACACACAGATTAACATTAATGTTGCTAACACTATAATGTTGCTAGCACTACTCTGACTTTAACATCAATTTAAAAAAACAACAACTTGACTTCTCACAAGCCAGGTAACAATGGCACTGTTAGTTAAGAAAATTAACTTAAATGTTTCACTATTATCCAAACACTTTTGAAGAAAGACTCTGACAAATTGCAATATATCATCTGATCAAGGTCTTGAGGTGTGGCAACCGTAGTATAAGTGGAATAACTGACTCTGTGCCATTTCAAGTGTGCACGCTTCCTCATAATTTGGTAAGTTAAGATGTAGATAGCGGGTTTGGCGTGCTGTCAAGGGAGCGGGCCGGGAGAACGGCGGGCTCGAACCCTAGTGATTGGAACCCTAGGGAGGGTAAGGGCTCGGCGTCCGGCTCGAACTCCGGCTGCCCCCCGGAGTGGAGAAAAGTGAATAATGGGAGGCAGGA
>JAUCMU010000039.1:17339810-17359024 GCA_032275025.1 Enteromius treurensis | reverse complement strand
CCAAAAAGGCGCAGTACTTTTTGCAGTTGGGTCTGTTCGAGTTCGGATCATGTTCTCACCACAAACAAACCGCTCCATTGTTCGTTTTAAAGCGTACCGAGACCACCTCTTCAAGGAGGTCTCAGTACGCTTTTTTGGTCCGCTTTTGGTGCGAACTCGGGTGCGATTGTTACATTCACACCTGCCCAAACGAACCGTACCAAGTAGGAAAACAAACTCTAGTGCAATTCAACCGAACTAAATGAGGCAGGTGTGAAAGCACCCTTAGAAGCATGTGGGGATCACCGACTGAGATAAAGAGAGGTTGAATATCTGAACACAGGTGCTAGCTGGTCTGCGCAGGCTCTGAGAATGCGACCTGAGATGCCGTCTGGTCCTGCTGCTTTCCTGGTGTTTACTCTCTTGAAGGCTCTCCTCATGTCATGCTCAGAGATAATGAACGTGTTTCCGGTGCTGGCTGTGTCTACCTGTCTGCAGCCGCTAGCATTAGTATCGCTAGCGTCTTTAGCTGCCGCCCTTTGAAGCGAGCGTAGAAAGTGTTTAGCTCGTCTGCCAGAGTCACGTCCGTGTTCGTCATTCCGGATGTAGGTGCTTTATAGTCCGTTATTGTCCTTAGTCCCTGCCACAGTCACGCTGTTGGAGTTGTCACTTTAGTTTCCTCCCGTAGCGCTGCTTCGCCTTCCGCACGTTATATGACGCAGCCTTGTACAGCTCCATGTCCCCCGACGCAAGTCCCGCATTGTAGGCAGCGGTGCGAGATCTCAGAGCGTCACGGATGGTTTTATCCACCCACGGCTTCTGGTTGGGAAATGTTCTGGTTGGGTTGCTTTATAGCTATTCACTACCATTCAAAAGCTCAGAATTAGGAAGTGTTTAAATCCATGGCTTTGATCAAAATACAGTCAAAACAGCCTAATTTCAAATTTTAAATATCTTTTTTTAATGATCCTTCATGATTCATTCTATTATACTGATTTCTAATAATTTTAATCTTGAGTTAAGTTTGATCATTTTTTTCTAGACTGACTTGACACTGAAGAAAAACCTTAAACCCCAAACGAACAAGAGAAACATCTTTATGGGAACATTTGGGCCACTTCTCACAAAGCCAGACGTGTGAAGCCAAATCAAACAGAACACTTAAGTGCATGGAATGGGTTGTTATTTTCTTATTAGGGTCAGGCGTTTGACGGGGCCCAAATTTATAGAAGTGTTTAGCCAGCTGCCTCTCACCGCTTGATCCCTTAAGCTTCACATTGAGTGGTTAGTGTTGAACGCTCTTACCTGTTATATGGCCATAAGTAGCCATGCTGTTACTCAGCAGCTCCATGTCTTTCCGTATGGGGTTCATCTTGGCTTTATTTGGCAGACTGAATTTCCTTTCTCTTGCTTTCTTCTCTACTTTATTTCACCTTGACCTCTGTTGTAGAACAAAAGAACATAGTTCAGGAACAGCAGACATATGGTAAGTAAAACCCTAAAACAACGTCTGGTTCAGTGGTTGGTAACCACATGTCACTACTCAGCTGATTAGTTGCTGATTTTAGGAAGCCTATCATTCATGTTTGTGGCACAGTGTTGAGTTGCATGCAAAGTTTAATACTTAAAGTTTGGGCTTTCGAAAAACCAACAGTGATGGTTGCTTCAGCAATGCAAGGAGAGCTAAAACAACATGCCCTGCTATGCATAATTAGACAAATAGTCCCTAACTTATTTATTTTGGAGCTTGAGGCTGAAATTGCGCTTACTGTGCCATTAAGCAGCATTATATCAGTCTATTTCCACACAGGCCATTTTTAACCGCTGTTGTTATTGCATTGACCCAGGTCTCACTCTTTGCTCCAAGACAGACTTTCCCATTTTTCCCACAGGAACTAAGTCTCTGTGAGGATGTTCACATGCTGCTCTGGGTCTTTCGTGGGACTCTTCTCTGGGAAACTGGGAAGGATCCAGCTTGTGTCACTCTCTCCAGGATGGAAAAGAGGAGGGGGAAATTTAAAGCTGAACATCTGGATTTTCCAAACCGGAGCTGGAATCTCCTCCGGCCCAAGTGAGGAAATGATAAAAGCGTCAGGCTATAAATGTGGTGACTCCCTGTGTGCGTCCACACCATAAAAGCCACAGACGCTGAGACCATGCCGGGATCACGGAAGAGGTGCCATGTTGTTGTCTTCCTGTTTGTTTCCTCTCAGGGCCTGTAATTACTGCAAATCTACGCCATTGAGACCCAAAGTCTCAGCCGCCCTGATCTCTATCTGCCACGCTTTTGGCAGGACTAGGGCACACATTTAAGTACTCTTGAGGGAAGCACATCATGTTGACTGGGACTATTTGTCCTTATTTAGCTTTCCAATCAGAAAAAGACATGTATAGTAATTTTCTCAATTTCTACTAAACCAAATTAGAATCATTATCAAATTATGATGCTATTTTGAATTCTATTTCAATTACAAAAAAAAAGATTATATAAAATGTTGTGGAATATACTACTACTACTACTACTAATAAAAATGATAATGATAATTTTTATTAAAAACCCAGTATTACTTGATGATAATAATAACAATGGTAGTGGTGAAGATGATAATTATATTATAATTATATAATAATAATAATATTATTATTATGGTATATTATTATTATTATAAATAGCTGTACTATTGTTGTTAAAACAGTTCTGTTATAATAATGTTAACAAATATAATATTTTATATTTTAAAAATAGCACAAAGGCAAATTTGATGATTATATATAACATCATACACATTTTTTAACATGATAATAGTAATAACAGCAATAATAATTATAATACTTAATGCCAGTTAGCAAATAATGATGGTGGAGGTGATGATAACAATAGTAAAATATTAATAATTATATTATTATTTCTGTTATTATTAATAATAATAGTTTTAAAGACTTTGATGCTATAATAGGGGTAACAATTATAATACATAATGTAAAAAGAAATAATAAATATTAACAAATTTAATGTTCATATAAATGTTATTTAACATAATAGTAATAATGATAATAAATGTAATTAATTATTCTTTATTTAAGCAATTAGAAATCTAAATTAATAGTACATTTTGAACAATAAAATGTTGATGATACTCAAAGTAATAAAATAAAATTTCTGTCTTCTCCTCAGTTTAGTTATTCTTTGCAGTCCTGTAAAGCTCCTCCAGTGTGGTTTAGCAAACACAAACTACATTCCCTCACATAAACAAAAGACAAACAGGAACTAGGATACCAGGAATATGAGATTACACTAGAAGCTTGTAAACATTGTCAAGTCCTGCTCCAAGTACCAATTAGCGTGGGACGTACGCCACAAGTTCCAAAAATATTCCTGTTAGTGACACAGCATACCAGACAGCATTCTGCCCCACAGCCGTGAGTCAACGACAGCTCGACACAGGACAAAACATCTCTCAAACATACCATCTGACACCTGTCAGAGCCTTTCCCAGAAGAGCAAACCTGCAGAGGGGCATGTAGCAGCAGAACCTGCTGAACTCATGCCTTACCCTATATTCCCTATCTGCAATCTTTAAAAAGCCTTTTTTCCCCCAAGAGGTATTGCATAGCCACATTTTTTACAACATTAACGTCTAAACGTTTTTTAGTTCTTTTTTTAATATGTTTTCAAGTATACAGTCGTTTATATAATGTAAATAAATTTGGTTAGCAGGGTTTTCATTTTTTCACCCTGGACCACAAAACCAGTCATAATTTTAACATAATAATAAATAAAAATTACATAATAATAATAAAAATTAATACAACATCTGGTAAAAATGAATAAATAAGCTTTATTTATTTTTAACTATAACTTTGTTAAATTATAACTATAAGCTATTGCTACAATTATACCTATTCTAGGGTCTAGGGTCACATATAGTATTTTCTTATAAAATATAGAATTGCATGATAATATTGTTTTATATAAAAAATAATAAAAAATAAAAAAATTACAAGGGATGCTAGGGTGTTGTAAGTCGTTGCTAAGGCGTTGATATGCAGTTTCCAAGATCTTGTGGGTATTTGCAATCATTTTCTTTGCACTGTAGTTGCTAGGCTATTTTGGGTGGTTGCTAGGGTTCTGTAGGGAGTTGTTAGAGCATTTAATTTGTTATACAGTATTTAGGGTGTTGTGGGTGGTTGCTATAGTGTTGCTATTGAGTTTCTATGTTGTGTGTATTTTCAATAATTTTCTTGCAGTGTAGTTGCTAAAGTATTAATGGTGGTTGCTAGGGTGCTGGAGTCAGAAGAGTCCCTAGTAACTGCATAGTCAAAAACGTCCACCTTAAGTCTCTCCTTAAGTCTATGTGATTTACATTATATAATGAGTTTCTGTTTTTCTGCTTGCTATAACTATAGTCACTGTCAGTTACCTGGTTATATTTTTTGGCAGACAAAAATAAAACATTTTAACAACTATTGGTTAACAACTAAACCAATCCACCCATATTACACTTTTTGATCTCTGAACAATTTCAAAAGTCAAAGATAGTTTTGTTCTATTCCTTTAACAAAAAAATTACTCTTTGATGTCTTACCTTTTCTAAGGAACCATTGTTTCTGTCCAGATTGTCCTGGAGGAGGAAAGATGAGTCCCGTATCCAGAGGTGCAGTGACCTCACACACTGGCAGATGTAGTGGGGACACAAAATGCTGAGAGGTGCATTAGCTCCAAACACACGCTCTTGCTCTTGCTGCTGACACTTGTCTGTGCCTGACCTCAGAAGAAGCAGCAGCCCTCTGTACTCACAAATACACAGCAGCTCTCTCACTGGGACCAGACCATAGAAGAGCAGTTTGGGCAAAGGGAGGTGTTTCCTGTCAGAGGGGAAAATAGAGCTTGGGGAGGGGCGAACGACATGAGACTAGAATTTACACCCTGGAGATGGCAGTGCGATCCAGGCCACATTTCACGCCCGCTGGTCA
The DNA here is from genome assembly GCA_032275025.1 of Enteromius treurensis. Lineage (NCBI taxonomy): Eukaryota > Metazoa > Chordata > Actinopteri > Cypriniformes > Cyprinidae > Enteromius > Enteromius treurensis. The sequence goes on along the minus strand of JAUCMU010000039.1, from coordinate 17,354,071 downwards.
CCAGATCAGCGTAAACTTCTTCTTCAGGTCCACACATGTATATTTGAGCATGTTGTGTGGGTGTGTAAACCACAGAAAAACATGCACAGTGTTTTCTTTAAGCTCAGACAGACGCTGCTCTAAATGTAGCAGCTCAAATAGTTTGAACGTATAGTCTAGTATTTTAGTTTATACACTAGACAGTTGCCTCAAATTATTTTAGTTTATATACCATAGCGTGGCGTAATTTAAATTTAAAAAACACTAAAGTATCTGTATTTATGTTATGTTGTAATATATTATTTAAACATCATCTGTACTGTTAAAATGTGTAAATGTCAATTCATTTTCTTTTTATTTATTTTTTTATGCTACTCTTAAAATTAACTAAATTAATAAATAAAAGTATGTTGCTTTATAAAACTGCATATTAAAACAGTATTTATTTTTTCGTCATTTCCAAATACAAACACAAAAACATTTCCTCATGCACACTACTATTTAAAGTTTAAGTAAATTATAAATAAATTACACTACAATTTTTAACACATGAAAATGAATTAAATTCATATGTTGTACACTTGTGAACAATTGATGTAATTTCACCGTATTACTGTTTTAGTATATTTGTAATGCATTTGTCATTTTAAATGTAATTTTTTTTTCTTCAAAATTCTAAATCAATGTAGTGCCACTTTGTATTTCTGAGGACATTAAAATTGAGGACAAAAAAACGTTTTTACACGATCCAGCCCTTCTCACTTTTTCTTCGTCTTTACACTATGAATATTTAGAAAGTGAGCCAAAATAAATGCAGAGCTCCAAAATAATAGGTAGCAAATATAAAACGGAACCCTGCCTCTTTATGTTTCTGTTTGTCTTCACTTTCAACATTCAAGCACGCCCCTAAATGATGCGTCTTTCAGCGTGTGCAGGCTTGAATAAGGCCGACCGCCCAACCTCTGGGACGGGCCACATCGAGCATGCCAGAAAGATCTCTGTCTGTGTAGGGTTAACCCTGCGGGGTGGAACAGGAAATGTCTGCAGTGGGCACAGCACCGGACGCTTCCGGCTATATGGCTGGATTAAAAGAGGTCTTTGTGTTCGCGACTGAGAGTTAAACACCTGAAGTGCCTCTTAACCGAATACAGTCCTGAGCTTAGTAACAGCCTGTGAAAACCTGTGAACCGTTCTCCACAGATAAGTCGAGGTTGATGGAGATTAAGGGACATATTGCGGGCAGCATACTCATATCAGCAGGTGCACGCTGGGACAAAAAGCTAAATACGAGTTTAATTGCCCATTAAGACCTTGAACAACATGCACCACCCTTAAAAAGGATTATTCCCTAATTGGGATTTAAGTCTCTTTCTAAGCCGCATATGTAATTTTCATGTTGTGCAATGTGTTTTGTTTACCAGAATATTCCTGTGTCCGGACAGGAATGAGGTTTGAGTCACTTACAAGGATGATGATTATGTGGTCACTGAAAATCCTGCATCCTCATACGCAATGCCAAAACACATGTAGCATTCTACAAAATAATATTGTTCCAATATTATTTTTTGAGACAAAAACCCAAAAACTTAGGAGACAAAAGCAGTTGAATTTATTCTGTTTGTTAGTCTAATCTGAAGGCTTAGTTTAAAGGAATGATTAATGCTGAATCTATGCTGAGTCATTATTAAGAAGTCTGCTGCTTCGTCAAAAAAAAAAAAAAAAAAAGTCCTCTATAATATCACTTTCACCAGTGTTCTTATCTTATTTCTTAGTATTCTTATCTAAATCAGGAGAGAAATGTGCACAGATCTAACAAAAACTTTTTCTAACTAATGTGTTGTTGGACTCTTACAGACATGCAGATTTTTGTTTTATAAGACATTAGTTGATGTACTGGAGTTGTGTGAGGATTACTGTTATGTTTTTATCATCTGTTTGACTCTCATTCTGACGACACCCATTCACTGAAGAAGAGCCACTGGTGAGCAAGCGATGTAATGCTATATTTTTGCAGTTCTATTATGATATAGACAAACTCTTTGAAAAGTGAATTTCAGCACAGACTCATGTTCCGTGAACTACTACAAATTAGTACTAATTTGACAGCTCATTATTCTGTCCTACACATACAGTTCAAGTGACTTGAATGTCTTTATCCCCAACAGCTTTCCCCTAATAGTAGATGAATGTCTGATCCAATCCGGGACTGTTCTGTAATAAGGGGTTCGAGCCCATAGCACTTGCCTTGCCTTAGGATTTTTAGGGGTTTGAGCGCGTATGTGTGTGTTTGTGTGCAAGCATGCTTACTGAGTATTAACCATTTAATTTCTGTGTGTGTCCATGTTTTTATTAATATTTTTTGTTTGCCTGTGTGTGTATGTCTATGAGCCTATTGTCCATTTTTAACGTGCTTTCAATGTGTCAGCCATACACCCAAGTGTCCTTTATTAACCCCAGTGACTGCTGCTTGGAGCTGTATTTATTTATATGATCGTCTGAAATTAGCACAGATTTTTTGATTTTATGATACTTGCATATAATTACTGTGATTAAGAGATAGTTATGGTTGAGATATGGGCACTGCAATTTATAGACAGAACAAATATCTAAAGTAAAAATATGGATTGTTTAATTAAACACAACGTCAGCTTAAAGAATTTATTGATCAGTGCTTATTTCAGTTTACTGCTTTTTTCAAACCACTAAAAAAGGTGCAAGCTGAACAGAAATAACTCTTCCTAGGAATGATATTCAAAACCTTTTAAGTCATCAACAAGCAACATTTTCAAAGTAAACTATCACATTTTGCTCCATGATTACATTACTTAATATTAAAATTAATACTACACATTACAAAACCACATGTTTGCAAGACAAACATGAAAACTCTCATAAAAACTATTTCTTCTTAGAGTATTCTTTGCGCCCACCACTTGCTCCAAAGTTTCGCACGCGGTGTATTTTGGCGAGCTGGGTCTCTATTGTCTCTATAATGTTCATGTGGTCTGGGATGTGGACGAAACGCACGTTTCGGCCCGTGATAAACAAGTCGTCCATACTGGACATGCGCCCACGTCTGTCCTTGTATAGAACCTTCTCAAGCCGGATGTTCATGAAAGCATCCACATTAATAACGCGTCCCCTCGCCGTGCTCTCATCTCGCAGGTCAACGGTGGTCACCTGGCCATGCAGGCCCTGCAGAAGAATCACCAGACTGTTCTCGGCGATGGTGCGTTCACGAATGGAATGGCTCACGTCCATGTTCCCCTGTGCACAGAGAAGTCATTAATGAGTGGACAATGTCACATGTTAAGATTTCTGTCTTACAGTGTAATGTAACACCCAAACACTAAATTTGTTTGTTTGTTTTATGACCACAAAGAAGATATAAAGCAAGCTAGTAATTCTCTGCTTATTAATTATAAAAAGGTAGCCCCAAATACATGCCTGGTGTGTATTACACCTTTAGCTCTATGCTCAAGATTTTTTTTAACGTTTTTGAGTATGTGCACACTTGCACATAATTAATGATAATTACAGGTTGTTGAAAGTCTCTATTGACAGACAAATCATACATGGCGTGGGAACTATGCAAATTAGGTTTGTTGTCTAACCAGGTGTAATCTGTGTAATGTTAAGCATAAATACAGATGTATGCATCTTATATAATATAACAAACTATATATAATAATACAAAAAGTAACACAAACACATACAAGTTACATATATATATAACAATTGGAACGTATATACCAGTTTAGAAGTAACTTAGTATTGAAAAAGTTACTAATAAGTGACGAACTTACCGAGATAACTTACATGCTAACGTTAGAAAACTACTAGTATCGAACGAAGTAAAGTTACTGTTTAACAGTCAAGTGATCACCGAAAACGATAATAGTAACGAATCACGAAATGACGTTAAAACCTTTCTTACAGCTTTATCTTTAATGTCCTTATTGCAGCACGCGAGATTTGTATTTATTCAGAGCCGCTATAATGAAAAAACATTCAATTTTGAACCTAGAATCAGTCATGAGTTTCAACTGAAGTAAAATTATTCGTGTTATTACCTTAATCTGTGCTTTCTAACATGCTCAAAACATCATGTTTGCATCCTAGTGGTTTCGAGCACCGCGCTTAGTCGCAGAGGAGAGTGACGTCATCAAAACGTTCCGGATTGAATTCCTCTCGCGCTCCCTCTGGCGAGTTACAACCGTAGGAGAAGCTAGGGCTAGTTGTCAACTCCTTTCAGTGATTATTTTTAGGGTAAGTTTTTCTTGAAGATCAGCCACGTCAGCTTTTTTCAAAAAGAAAAAGGTTCACTGCTGAAGTGGGGCACGTTGCCACAATGAGCTATTTGAGAAAAGCTTTAATTTTATTTATGAAATACTGTTTGGAAAAAGCAGCATATCTGTATTATATGTTATTTAATCCGAACAAAACTTACTTAAATCTGAACAGTAAATAATGAAACGGTAAAAGGTTTAAAATGGTAAAGATACCAAACTACTCTTGTGAAGCGAACTATTTATCAAATTTGTATATAAAAAAAAATCTTCCACACAAGCTTATTTGTTATGTACTTACATGTATTTTGTATTTTAAAATTAAAAAAAAAATCTTGTATTTTAGACTTTTTATGTGAAAACGTTGTACATATTATCTAGGCTTTACATTAAAAATGTACATTACAAATTTTGTAATGACTTAAACATAATATAGAAAAAATGTCAATAGATAGATAGATAGATCTTTCCCCAACCTGACATAAATTTGAATCTCTTTATATTCAAGATAATATGTCTACACTTGTATGTTGGTTTAGTTTCTGTCAGCAGAATGAAACTCCTTCTGTTCCAGTTAAAATTCTTGACTTTCATTTTGATAAAACTAGTTTCATTCAGTGAAAGTAGATAAATCAGTTGTTGTACATGACATATAAAACTGGCATTATAGATGCAAGTGCTTTTTATGAATACAAATTCGGCAGAAACTGTCAACATTTGCATTTTTAAACAATTTTTTCAACCTTTTTTTGCTTTTGAGTTTTCACATCACATCATGTAGGAAATCATAAACACAGCTCATTACATAGCATTTTTTCTTCCAGCTTGTTCTGAATCATGTTTTTGAACATATAAATGCCATGCATTTCCAAACCTACCATATTTTCTAAAACCTTTCAGAATTACCTCTTGTATCCTGACTCACAGTCAACAGAGTTCATCCATCATAGCCAGCAAGTCGTCTCCCTTGTTCCCAGGTCCCTCTGTCAGGCTTCCACCTTCATCAAATTCTCCCGCTATGCGTGCAAGCTCAGTACTGGCTAGCAGATCCTTAGAATACCAAGGTAACCATTTCAAAACACTATAATACTATAGTTACTATAGAATACTATAGATCCTTAGAATACCAAGGTAAGCATTTCAAAACACTATAATACTATAGTAGTAAATGTATGTGTCTGATGTAAACAATAAAGAAATAATTATATAATGATGTGATTTGAGATTACAACAAACTCAATATGTACTTATATGTACTTAACTGTCTAGCGCATATAATGCTAAAAGATAAAAAACAAAAAAACACTACTGAATTAGCAGGAACAAATGTGTGGTTGGTTCTTTTGGTGTTAACTTCCCAGTAACTTAAATTTCAATGGAATTAAAATCCTATGTCAAAAAAAGTTAAGCTCGGCCTGGAGCAATGCTGCTATTTCTTGGTAATTGATAGTAGATTTTACTAGTCCCAGCCCTGGGCAACAAAATAAAGACGAGGACATGAGCAGTTTTATAAAATGCATGACACAGCACCTGTGTGGCTTGTATGTTAAAGACTCCAGATGACTGATGCTCCTTTCCTTCTGAAATTCCACTGAAAAACATTTTAAGAGATTGGTCATTTAAAATAACGAAAATGTGTTTTTTAATCAGCCGTTGTAAAAAAACAACCACAAAATGACCTACAACCCCACCTTGTTTTTGGTATGTGTTTGTTTTTCGCAAGACATTTAGTTTTCTACATTGGATTCAAGGTAAATATCCAACTCACTCAACACCCTATTTTTCTTTAAAAAATATCTTATTATTATTTTGCTGTAAAAAAAAAAATCATTTCAGACCTTTACGAATCTGGCATCACAAGATATTTTCTAAACAGCTGATAGTCTTGATTATTGAAATAAGCCTATATCATCAAAATTAATCTCAGGTCAGTATGTGCTAATATATAAAGATTTACCTATATCGGGGCTTGTACGCAAAAATGTCTGAATACTCCATATTTTGTGTGTGTGTTTCATTCATTTCATGTCATTTTGTATTAGTGTATATTGTTTTTGTTTTATTTGTATATTATTATTTTGTTTTGTATGTATACATCTATAGTTTTTTATAAATTGTAATTTATTTACATTTTTATTAATTCATTATTAAAATATATTTTATTTTAGGTCATCGTTAAACTAAACAAGCAACATGAACGTACAGAAGAGAATCAAGCATGCCCTCGAGGTTGTGTGTGGCTTGTTTCAGGATTATGTCTGGATTAGTAATGCTTACATGCCCTCCTCCTCCTGGTCTAAGGCTAACAGGTTCACTCTGAAAGCAGCGTCCACATTCGAGAGTTTCTGCACCTCCATTCCACCCATCAGTTTCGCGAGGAGGTTCAGTTCCTCTGTGGCCAGAGGATTGGGCGTTGTTTCTGACTGCACAACATGTTTAGATATTCACATAAAAACACAATAACATCCACAGAGAATTAAATCACAAAGATAAAAATGTAATACATCGAAATGTTATGAGTATTATTTTATTGTATTACATTTGAGATTAGATTACATTCGATTTTTTTCCTTAACATAAGCTGTACTCTCAAAATCTTGCATGAGGCTTGCAGTGAGGGTGTACCTGTTTTGGCTTCCTTGTTTTAGAGCTAGATGATGGATCCATTTTTTCAGGTGAGGGTGTGCTGTACCTGTACAGAGGTCAACAGAATCTCATATATGTACAAACATTAATATATTAATGTATTTACTTGTGGCACATAAGTACTTACTACACACACACATGTATACTTTATGAGTATTTATACTGTATAAATATATATATACATAAATAAAAAAATATGCATGCATGTGTGTGTATGTTTGTGTGTGTGTGTATATATATATATATATATATATATATATATATATATATATACTGTATATATATACATACACATAATTAATTTAATGCATCCTTGCTAAATACAATTTATAATTAATGAATAATTTAAAAAATATATATATTTATATTAAGGAATTATCTCTATTAGATAACACAGTTAATTGTATTTTATATTACATGTAATATATACTTAAATATTTGTAATACATAAACAATATATGTACTATACTTTATTTTCATGTTAACAATACTGGAATTTTGAAAGCATTTCTAAATCCTACATAGTAATTTTAATATTTACATGTTGGTGCCCAAAAACGTGACCCTGTCTCCAGCACTCGTGTAGCTTCCTCCACTGGGAAACCTTGTCCTCCTCACCTCGCGGCCTTTAGTATTAAAATACCTGTGAGATGAGAATGTTTCAAGGAATTCTGAAAAAAAAGTGACTGTTTGCATATGGGTGTGTATGACTGTAACAATGGGATCATATTTCCATAAAGCCTATGTGCTTTCCAGTGAAAATCTTCTGATGAAGAGCTCACTCGGTGAGAATATATAGATCCTGCCTGTGACCTTTGACCTTCATCTGGTTTACCTGATCAAACCAGGAACCTCAGATCCATAAGGCACCGGCCCTGAGGTCTGCAGCACAAAATGGCCGTTTGGGTTCTGGATTTTTTCTTTCAAGAAAATGGAGACCTGATGAAAGAACATATTACAAAATCTCATGCAATCAGTAAGTGTCACTACAAGTGCATGACAGAATAACTGTGCATGGATGTTTTTATTTAAAAAAAACAAACCGCTGTGATTTCCATATAACCGTGTGATCTGGCAGCGATCCATTTCAAACACTAATGACAATATGCCTTCATAAACAAACCACTTACCCTGATTTGCATATCTTGAAATAGAACGAGCAGCGTATGCCGGATGAGTTGAAACTCACCATCGGATAAGGGCGTGTATACCTTAGAAAAAGGTGCTTTTTAAATTCTGCAAGTATGCACTAGCAATAACATTGACATGTGTGATGGATTTTAGATAGAATTACTTCACAACAACAACAAAATTCATCTTCACAACAGTTCTTAAGGAGATATATTTATATATTTTTACTCATAATGAAACAAGACGTTTACACCACATTTAAAAACTAGGAGCAAGCAAGTTCTTGGTGGGCGACTGGATTTTTACCTCAATAAGCTGCCTCTGGACTTCGTTGATCTGGTTAACGAGGCTGGGATTATCCTTCACCAGTTCCTTGATGGTGTCCGTGTGGTTGAAGGTGATAAGCAGTAAATCTTGTGGATGTGGACACAGAACGATCTGATACTTCAAGGCCATAGTCATCAAATCGTAAAGCTACAATAAATACAACAACACATAATTACACAAAAAATTGGTAATAAATATAGACTGTGAACATTTGTGTGCCACATATGCTGAAAAATGTGCTATATGTGGTCTAAAATGTTTTTTTCCAAGTCAGAAATATTATTCAATATGACTGAATGTGACTACATCTAAGTCATTTTATATGGGTTGGAACAAGAAATAGCAACGCTTTGTATGTTGCATAAATCTTTGTAAAATGCTAATGGTTCACAGATACATTAAATTACATTTTTCGATTAATGTTCAGAAACACTAGTAATACATTTGTTTTAATTGGAGTCATTATGCTGCTTTTTTTGTTTGTTTAAATAGATCTAGGCTTAACAAAAATGTTTTATTTTATTTTATATACATTTATGGTTTCTATTCAACATCTTCCCAGCATGCACTGGGGCATGAAACCTGATATAGTTACATTGGTTGCTTGTTTTGTTTACATAGATTTTTTTTCTTTTCTTTTAATTCTTTTGGTCATATTTAAAGGGGTTTGGACTGAAATGTGTGTTGGGAGTGTTTGTACACAACCACCCTACAATGGTCCACCAGTTGTTTTGTTTTAATGTAATAAAAATAAGTTCTGAAATCAAGCCATTCTCAAATGCATGTCTGTGTGACATCACACCGAGAGAAGCCACTCCCACAATAGTTGATTGACAGCAGCGTGTCACACAGACTGAACTGGTGTCTTACCTCAGACCCGCCCTGAGTGAGCCGTCATCAGACCGATACTCAGAGACTAGCAAGACTCCTAAGAGATTGAGGTGTTTTGTTGTTGAATGTATTAATGAACAAAGCAGTAGTGATTTACCCCCGACATCTGAGTGACTGAAGGATTAACGTCACGTTTGGTTCTGAAGGAAATGCACTCTGAGATCCTCTGAGAGTGCCTCGGAAAAGAGGGGCGGAGCTCGTGAAGATTTAAAGGGGGAAGTACACAGAACAGAGTGATTTCTAAAGAGCTGTTTATGACAGTGTAAAATTAGCATTTTTTTCACTATCTTTGATAAATTTTAAAGTAATCTATATTACAGACTTTCCTTTTCCTTACAAAATATCCTAAAGAATCATATTTGCTTGTGGAAAATTACCTTTACGAATGAACATTTGGTGGAGCTTTACTCAACCACAGACCTCCCTAGATGTAGATGAATTCATGTGTTTATTGGATCATTATGACAGTTACAGTTTAAAGTTAAAACTATTTACTGATGGATTTGTTTCTTACTGACATACAACTTTTCACTTCAACAGACATTCATCGATGGTCTGGAGTTGTGTGGTTTACTTGTGGACTATTTATCATCATTCTGAAGACACCTATTCACTGCCAAAAATCCACTAATGAGTAAGTGATATAATACTACATTTCTGTGTGAACAAGGCAAACTAACATTTTAAGTTCAGTCAAATGTAAGTAACCTTGCAAACTGTTGACTATAGGTATTGGTGTTTTTCAAGTAAAGAAAAAAAAAAACTTCTTCATTTTAAATAACTTCTGGCCTGATACATACATGTACAATCAAGAGCATCAATTTTTATTATTTCCTAAAGCACTTTAAAGAATTAGGGTTATTCTGAGTAAATCTTCCTCTATTCGTGTATTTAATTAGCCTACTGAAACTATTAGAAATCTCGAAGCAATAACAGAAAACGTGATTCAAAATTGTTTTTGCCTGGGGTGAGGGTGAGTACCTTATCCATGCTTGCCGGGTTTAGACGCATAATAGAGGCGTGTGCAAGTCGAGTTAAAACTGTCCGCAGGGCTCGGTGGGAGTACAGATCCTGCGGCCGCAAGAGCTCCTCTAGAAAAGCCTTATTAAACATAGTGGCCACTATATCATTCATAACTACAGAGAGAGAGCATGAGAAAGATGAGTGGGAAAAAAGATAAGCATTGAGGCAGGAGCCAAATCAGATTCAAAGGTAATGAAAAAAAGTACCTCTTTTCCTGTCATCGTCTGTCCAACGACCTACAACAGAGCATTTAACCTTTGTTAAGGCCGAATTTCTGTTGCAAGCACTCTTGTGACAGCAGGACATAGTTTAGTGCAACTGAAAATTAGGTATTAGGCACAGGAATCTGTTACTTAAGCAAAGTACCTTCTGTCAGCAGCTGACATAACATCAAAATATGCAAGTCATTAGATTTAATGCATTATATTTGTATATTTTCATTATATTTAAAGAAGACAGACATACACATAGCTAGATGATAGATCAATAGGACAACATTTTTGTGTGTATTATTCACTAACATTTCATTATTTGCTCTTATTTTATTGTTTACATTTAAAGAGCACCCTATTTTTTCCCTTTTTTGCAACATTCGAGATTTAAACTAATTCCTGTAAGATGCTTTTTTTGTCTGTATAGTCTACTTTTGTTTTTATTTTCATAACAATACATTCCAAAACTGACACGACTGAACGAGTGAAGGTTGCACTAGTGATTGGCAGCTTGCTAAAACAGGATTCAGGTAGATATGCAGCTATTATGGGTATTATCGTTAACAGTTACCTCTCTGAGTTTTATCATCGTTGTCATCCTGCGCTTGGAGGCGCTGATCCAGAATGTAGATCATTTCTCCGCCGAGGTTAATGATGAGCAAAGGAAGAGTTCTTTGAGACATTGTGGAAATATTTATTCCACGGTTTTATTGGGCTCACTTATTAAGTAAATCAAAGGAGCAAGTTACTGCAGTGTTTTTTTTATCAAGTTCATTTTCTTCTGGCATACTCCGCTTCTAGCGGGGCATTATGACGTCACGTAATGCCACGCTGACCTGCTTCTGCGCGCTCGCGCTCACACACCTGTCTTTACAGGCGCGCGCGGTGGAGAGAGCGGGGACGCGAGGACAAGTCAAACCTTGTTTCTAGGCAACTTTATACAAATGTTGATAATTATATGACAATTATCAAGTGTTGTCCCTTTACTCACGCTGTTATAGAGAGAGGCCCGTGAAATAATTGGTTCCAAAAACCATCCATTTTTTTCCAAAGTGATTTTTAATGATTATTAAACAATTAATGAAAAAAAAAATTCACATGTGGTAGTGCTTATGAGGCTGTACTGTAATCATTATGTTAGTGAACTGTTGGGTGAAACAAGTTTGTTAAAATGGTAGGAGTGGGGTAACTTGAGCCAGTTCATCACAAGTTTTACAAATAGTTGTTAAAAAGTCATGTTTTATTGAATTTCTCTTCTCTTGATTTAGCATAAGCTGAAAGTGTCCATTAGGGTTAGGGTATATAATAATTTTTTTTAAGCATAATTAGTGACACAATTTAACCAAATGTGGCTCGATGTACCTTCTCTAGAGGCTCAATTTATCATTCAAACATTTCCAATCAAACTTTTTTTTTTTTTAAATAAATGTAGAACATTTAAATTGTGTGACAACTTGCCCCAAGCTGAAATTTAAAAACACCCTGCTGCTGAAAAGACAGTGTACCAATTTAGTTAATATCTTGACATACAATGCCTTGTCATTATTTTAAAAGTACCAAAGTGCTATTCTTGCTCTTAAAACATTTATATATCTATAACAGATGAGATTTTCATATGACATCTTTACACCACGTATGAATGCAAACTATTTCAGGACTCATTGACTATTACATTGACTGTTTAGGCAAATGTAGTCAAATTCTGTATAACTGCCTCAGTTAAAGATGTAAAGTGTATGGCAAGAAAGCAATCGTCACCATTTTATTTGACTTCTTGAACTATCGGATGCTAAGGTCAGAAAAATTCATTGCACTCTAATTCTTACAATCTTCTACAAATTATATTGTACTTGTAAGTATAATTATTATTTGTTGTTTGAAAGTCATGATCTAACATATTCCTAAAAATGAAATACATGTTTAGTGAGTTTATTTTGGCATGGTGACTAAATTCAAATTACTTTTACAAGGAACCCTTGTACTGTAAACATGTGGAACTGTTACAGTTTAGATTACTCAAAGTATGACAGGTGATATTTGCTGTCAAGGGCATGAGCGTTTAATGATTGTACAACTAAAAATGTTTTACATTAGAAATTTTCAACAAAATGACCAGTGATTTTAGCTCTTTAGAAATATTCAGAGACTCAAGATCAAATTACAGCCAATATGATTAAAAGCTTTATAAATAATTGATTATTTTAATATTTATCGTACAATTATACGTTTTATAATTAATTCTGTTAACCTATCAACTATCAATTTTTCAGAAGTACTCTTGCAAAAGAAAACTAAAAATAATGGGAAAACTGCAATACCTTTCCATGTTTATAGTGTAAGTACCAATGTGGTAAGTAAGAAGAAATACTATGGCAAACATAAAAGCATTTAGACTGGTCAATTCTGAGAGTAAATATATAAGTGCCATTGTATTTCACTATATTGAATATTTTCTATTTTTGCAGGGTGGTTATCTTTATGTGTGAAGGTAAAAAACAAGTCAGCAACTCTGAAACTCTCAGTTACAAGTATGTCAGTCACAAATGGATGAAGAAAATAGAAAGTAGCACGCTTCTATCGGCTATATCAATACCTGGAACACACCAAAGCAACAGATACTTAAAAAGCTCCACACCAATGTTCCAAGCATGGGGATTGCACAACCAACTGGATGCAGGTGTGCGTTTTTTTGACATACACGTGTCCTCCAACAGCATCAAGTACGTTGAGACTGGAAACGTTGAAGAATCAGAGACCCTTACTTATTTTTTAAAAACTATGGTGACGTTCCTTGTGAAAGAGAAGAAAGAGACACTCTTGCTTAGAGTGACTCCAGATGAGGGTGCTGTCGCTCAAGTCACAAAATTGTTAAGGCATAGTGAATTGTCAGAGCATCTGTGGAAAGGCAAAGAGATTCCAACATTGGGTCAGGTGAGAGGCAAGATAGTTTTGATTCAGAGTTCAAAATTAGAGTTAGGACTCCCTGTTCATATCACAGAATTGAATGTAGACAAGGAATCAAAAGAAACACAAATGAGAGAAAATATCAAGTTAGCTTCACAGAAGTGTGAGCAGGAGATGATGCTCACATACACTGGGGCCAACGGAGAATCAGAGGAGCCACTTGAAATCGCAAAAACACTGAATAAACAAGTTGATGATTATCTCCTCGATCTTAAGGGAGACACAAATAGACCACATTGTGTGGGTATAATTGCTATGGACTTCCCTGGTCCAAAAGTCATCCAAACAATCATCAATTTTAATGGGAAATTAGGGGAGGGGACAGAGATTGTAGTTGACTCAGGAAGCAAAGAAGATGTTGCTCTGCCTAACTCTAACATTTTTGAAAGTTTTGAGGAAGAAGATACTTCAGCAGGAGAATCTCAATCCACAGATGAGAAACATCACGCAGCACAATCTCAATCCTCAGATGAGAAAAATCACGCAGCAGAATCTCAATCCTCAAATGAGAAACATCACGCAGCACAATCTCAATCCACAGATGAGAAACATCACGCAGCACAATCTCAATCCTCAGAGGAGAAACATCACGCAGCACAATCTCAATCCTCAAATGAGAAAAATCACGCAGCAGAATCTCAATCCTCAAATGAGAAACATCACGCAGCAGAATCTCAATCCTCAGGTGAGAAACATCACGCAGCACAATCTCAATCCACAGGTGAGAAACATCACGCAGCACAATCTCAATCCACAGATGAGAAACATCACGCAGCACAATCTCAATCCTCAGAGGAGA
>JAUCMU010000039.1:17307583-17338791 GCA_032275025.1 Enteromius treurensis | reverse complement strand
CATAACGCAGCACAATCTCAATCCACAGATGAGAAACATCACGCAGCACAATCTCAATCCACAGATGAGAAACATAACGCAGCACAATCTCAATCCACAGATGAGAAACATAACGCAGCACAATCTCAATCCACAGATGAGAAACATCACGCAGCACAATCTCAATCCACAGATGAGAAACATAACGCAGCACAATCTCAATCCACAGATGAGAAACATAACGCAGCACAATCTCAATCCACAGATGAGAAACATCACGCAGCACAATCTCAATCCACAGATGAGAAACATAATGCAGCAGGTGGAGAAATTCAGGCACCAGAACAAGATTCTCACTCTTTGGGAGATCATGGCCATCCCAAAAAAATTATAAAAATAAAATGCCACAAAGTTCACGCAAAACCCAAACCATCTCCTTTACTTTAAACATTTTTAGTGGAATGATTCTTAGTGGAATCTCTCTCTTTTTTTTCTCTCTCTATGAACTACATCATATGCATAAGCAGCACTTAATCACATCCTGTCAGTCAAATAAAACATACAAACATACAATATATCATTTGTTATTTGCACTTCAAGTACAAAAAAACTGAAACTAGGCAGACGAGAGGAGCGTAGTTGCAATCTATGCAACTAACAGGGGTCTGAGTCAGTGTTCACTTAGGGGTTTCCCTTTTTTGTAGACCACAAAAGACATAGCTTTTAACACACCAAAATGTTCATGATTCTGCAATTGTTGCTTTCTTGACATTTGCGTTTCTTGATCCCAAGATAACATCAACCAAATGTGACACTGTGAAAATATGTGGCTGTTGGTTAGGAACTAATAACCTGGAGTAACAGTGAGAATTTAAAAAAGCACCAAGATAACGCCCTCACTTCTCACTGTCCTGTGCTGTATATAGATAGGGGAAGTGAAATTAACAAATGTCGAACGTGAATTAACGTTTGCTCAATAACGTTTTGCCTCTTTCAGTTCAATTGAAGAAACCAATTTTTAGAACAATTACTTGTACTGTTTTAAAGCAATAAATATATAGGCTAAATAAGCTGACGTTTTTATAGTTGTTTTGATGATTTTATGTATATAATAGTATCACACACATATCAGAAATAATAGTAAACTGCTAAATTGCTTTAATAAAACAGTCTATTCTTTGTAGATTCTTTGCAAGCTTATTGTAAGACTTTTATCTTCTTATAAATAACTATTATTAAAACTAAATAAAATAGTTCTGGATGTTTCTTTAGACTATCGTTTCTTTAGATCATGGGATCTGGGTTTTCTAGGAAATAAAAAGTGGAACTTGATGTTCTCATATGACATCAGTTCTCATATGATGTGTAAAGCAGTTGATTCTAATGGAATTTTTTTATTTTTAAACGAGTAAAGAAGGAAAAAGGTACTGTGGTATCAACAGCATTCTTTTACAATTCAAATATACAGCTGTGGTGGATTTATGACATTATGACAAATTAAGACAAATATTTCTTTATAGAAATAAAGTAAAAAAAAAACGCTAACATGTCTACAAATAATAGCTACAACATTTAACAACTACTTATTTTCAAAGTCGATTGTTTTTTGACAGTTTTTGTCTTTGTTAAAAAAACAAAGGCTTTTACGTAGGCCTCCGCTCCGTGACGTCATCACTTCCTGGTTGCGTTTGAAACTTAAAAGGTGTGCCGATTTTTTTTCTCTGGTATTTGGCTGCTTTGGGTTGAACAGGAGCGGAACTAACGATCGTATAAACTTTATCACAAGTGGACAGCAGCTCAAAACAAAAAGAGAACCGATCAAGTAAAGGTACGTTTATTTTTTTATTTTGTTTGTAACTTGTCAAACTTATATTATTTTTGAACACATACGTCCACTAAGCGGTAGTTTCGGTATATTGACGTTTCTAATAGTTGACATAGACATAGTCATTTATATCTAGTAACCTTATAGTAAACGGTATAATATCTACCTATATTGTGACTTGATGTTGAAAAGACTTTTAAAATGTTGGTAAACAAAGTGGTGAGGGGACATCGCGTGTCCATGTGTTGGAATGCGCCGCAAATAATGTTGTGATGTCGCTCGCTGTCAATATTTCATTATCTTCAAAGTATGGCAGGGAATCTTAGGAACATTCCAGAATTCCTGTGGTGTAACAGACCTCGATTTATTGATTTAAAAGTTAAGCGATTTAGTTCATATTATTTTTATGTAAGAATTTATATATTTTAGACCTTTCTTTTAACATAAATGCAGGCTGGTTAATGTTTATATTTTAGAGATTTAATACTTGTAGTGAAATTGTGCTTATTGAAAAATTATCTATTGAACAATACTCGTTTTAATTGGTTTAAAATTCATAATTAACTGGCAAAATGTTTTACATATTTACCAAATTGTTACATCGTGCTACTTCATTGTCATATTTAGATAATTAGATGTGTTGTAATGTTTTTTGAGGCTATAAATAAATATTTAATTAGCTATGAATGCTTTGTTTATCATATCTATTGTCACATGTTCTCTAAACAGGTGTGACTGATAAAGACACTTTTCCGGATGAAGAGATGAGTGCTGAAATCAGCACCATCCCCACATTGCAATTGTATTTGGATTCCTTTTGGTCTTCCAGTGTAGGATCCCCAGGCTCTGAGGCAAACACCACCAACGCATGGGTAACAGCACCCACATCTTTGTACAGCCCTCACGTTTCCAGCAGCATCAGAATGGACCCGGCCCAGTCCAGCCCGACTCCGGATGAATCCTCCGAGCTGGGCCCTGAGTTTCAGGCCCAGCTGGACTTGTTCCTCAAGCTGGGGTTTTCCCAAACGCAGGTCCGTGCCGCTTTCCTGAAACTCGGCCTCAACACAGACACCAACAGGGTTTTGGCTGAACTGATACAGGCTGCTGGGGAACCAGAGGAGCGAGAGGAACCTACAGCCTCCCCGGTGCTGGTTTCACGTGGGGATGCTTCCAGTAAAGTCCAAAGTGCCCAAAATTACTGCCAAAATGCTCCAGTGGTGTCAAGCGCTCCGGAAGAGCTTGTAGTGGATGAGGACGCACTCAGACCAATAGTCATTGATGGGTCGAATGTAGCCATGAGGTAAGTTTTCTGTAAACACGGCGCATGCTAAGATTGTTTTCAGAAGCGTTTACAGTGACATTTAAGTCTATTTTTGAACTCTTTGCTATTGAAGTGATTTACAGTAAATTTAAAGGTGATGTTATGTTGATCTTGACCTTTTTTTATTTGTGTCAAATATTTTACAGGGCATTTTAAATGTTAAGAATCACAAGATGTTTTCTGTGAAACGTAATATAAACTTTTTAACTGGGAATGATTAGGATTAAATGTTTTTTGAAGTCTCTCATGCTGCTGAAAAGTCAGCTTTGATATCACATTAAATAAATTATGTTTGATAATGTAAAAAAAAATAAAAAAGCTTGTCAATTGAAATGACAAAAATATTTAATTTTTTGCTGTATTTTCATTCAAATAAAATGCTGGTTTAATCAGCATGAGACATCTTTCAAAAACATAAACAACAAAACTTAATAAGACTTGTTGTTATATTAAAGCTGAAGTGTGCAATTTTGTGCAATAATTAATAATGGCTAAGCAATACGTTGCTGTGTTGGGCTTTTAAGGGATTCAAATTTTTGGCTTGATTACAGTTGGGTATAGTTATACAGTAAGCAACATTTGAAGTAGATAAAGCTCATGAAAGTTGTCCTAAGACAAGATTGCATCTTGGTTTTTGGTTTTACACAGCTTTGACAAAAGGTTTTGATGCACTTTAAATGTTGATTAGTATACAGCCTAGTTATAGCGGCACATAAATATGATAATAAAACAATCAAGGAATATTCACTATGTCATGGTTAAGTGTGTTTGTTTACTGTAAAACAGGTGGACATTTAAAAATTGAGACGTGTCTATTTTTAAGGAACAGCTTTTTTTTTTTTTTTTTTTAGCTTTAGCCTTCAGTAGTTGTGTCATAGTTGAGAGCTGATAAAACCCAGTATTTCCTCATACGTTTCGAGTTAATGTGCATATGAGATACATTTCCTCCTTTTTTCCCTGAAAACAGTGGTGGATTTGTGTTTATGGAAAGGTGTAGAACTGGTCAGAATATCTGGTGTTCATGCTACTAAAATAGATGGACTGTATAGTGTTTTGATTCTTTTAATACCGTATTATTTATAAACTTTTTATTCATTGCACAATATTATTTCTTCTAAAATCTTTTGCGTAGAATTTGTTGAGTGATTCATTCCAAATGTCAGGCCAGAACATCGGGAAGTCATTTGGAGAAGTTAGATCATATGTTGCCAGAACACATTATACTCCTAGACAGTTTTTGTTTTGTTTTGGTTTTTTTTGTGTGAGAGGACTTATTGAAGAATTTCACAGCGCCTACATGTTCAACGAACTTTTAAAAACCCTCCCTTTGTGTTTCACCTGCGTTTGCAAGTGGAGTCCAGATTTGCCCCTGCAGGCTGCTGCATCTGTCATCACTCCAGTATGCAAATAATCTTATATGCAAATCAGCATCGTTTCCCGTCCCCTCCCTTCCCTCTCTTACTATCCTGAAGGAGGATGTCTGTGAAAAGAACGCGGTGTAATAGAACAGGCCCGACAGCATTGCAACACAGCGTCTGATTGGATAACTCGGCCCACCTTTGCTATTTTTGTTCCCATAAATCAGATGTCCTTGACTGCTTCATAGAACAGACAGTTTTCACACACCCAGGTCTGTTTATCACCGGCACTATTAAAAGATCCTGACTTGGGTTTGACTTTTTCATCTGATTCAGTTACATTTGAGCTCTTTTGCCTGATTGGTGTTCCCTGTCAGAAATAACCAGGCTTTTTAAAAAAATATCTTCTTTATGCCAAAATCTTTGATTCTGCCTTTTCTCAACTTATATTCATATTCCTCATTGATCTGAGCTTATACACTTATAAAAATATTAATTGTGGATGATTTTGGCAATGCTTACTCAAAAATCTATCTGTACATCTATCTCGATGTACTCACAAACAGATTTTTATTTCATATATATAAGTAATGGTGTTGCATTTAGTTGTATTTTATATTGTGAATTCACCTGAAATGTGTATTACTGCCCTTAGACCTGTGGCTAAGAAAGGAGGATAACAATTTTCATTGTAATGATCTTATGTATTTTTAACAGGAAATAACCTGATATCTTAATGACTTCTGTTTCTGAACTTAAAGAGAGCTCGAATAATCTATGAATATAGGCCTCTTATGTAGTCTCTGATTCACTCTAGATAATTTTCACAAAATAAAAAAGGTAAACAAGGTTAATAGGATTTTCTTCTAAATTAAAGTCTCTGCATGCAATACAAAGTCCGTATGCAAACTCCAGTGTTGGTGGTTTGATGGTTTTTATTCTGTTTGTTATACTTGAATTATATGAGAATAGCCTCATAGAAAGTTATTGACATTGCATTAAATTAATATATACTACTATGCAAATAAAAAAAAACGATTGAAATTTTCAACTAAACTGTACTTTTTCTGTTTTGTAGTCACGGGAACAAGGAAGTGTTTTCCTGTCTGGGAATTCAGTTGGCAGTGAACTTCTTCCTGGAGCGGGGTCACGTTGATATCACAGTCTTTGTGCCTTCCTGGAGAAAAGAACAGCCACGACCTGATGTCCCTATTACAGGTGAGGAAAAGGGAATGCACCTTGTGTCCGAACCAATTCCTGCTTTACAGAGGGATTAACATTCCTATGAACAAGGTCTGTTTCCTCTTAGTAATAAAATGGCGTAAAAACAAGCCGGCAGACCTTTTACTGTGGAGCAAAAAATTATTTAGTTAGCCACCAGTTGTGCAGGTTCTCCCACTTAAAAAGATGAGAGAGGCCTGTAACTTTCATCATAGGTATACCTCAACTATGAGAGACAAAATAAGAAAAAAAATCCAGGTAATCACATAGTAGGATTTTTAAAGAATTAATTTAGCAAATTATGGTGGAAAATAGGTATTTCTTTCACATTAGTTCTTGTGATCATTTCGACCCCACGGGGTGAGAGCTTGCGTGGAGCCCTAGATCGAGGGAGATTATCAGTGGTCTTGTATGTTTTCCTTGTATTGCTCCCACAGTTGCACCGAGCTGTTGCAGATTCAGTATCTCAGCCTGGTGCACGTCTACAATTTAGTTTCTGGTGTTCTTTGTCAGCTCTTTGGTTTTGTCCATAGTGGAGTTTGGAGTGCCATTAATACAGGTAACAAGTGGAGAACAGAGGAGCCTCTTAAAGAAGAAGTTACAGGTCTGTGAGAGCCAGAAATCTTGCTTGTTAGTAGGTGACCAAATACTTATTTTACAGAGGAATTCACCACTTAATTCATTAAAAATCCTTCAATTTTTCTCATAGTTGAGGTGTACCTATGATGATAGTTACAGGCCTCTCATCTTTTTAAGTTGAAGAACTTACACAATTGGTGGCTGACTAAATACTTTTCTGCCCCACTGTGTATTGGAAGCCACTTGAGCAAATGTATAATTGTTGAACCTAATTACACACGGAATACAGGAAATACAGTTCTGATTCCGTTTTCAGGTCTCAAATAATAGAACTGGAAGTATGGGAAAACCCCGCATTGATTTTATTTGTTTAGCAGTTTGAATGAAGTATGTCATATAATATATTGGCAAGTACCTGGGGTTTTTAAAAACCTTTGTAACTTCCTTATTACATAGAGAAGGCCACAGTGAAATAACAGAACAGCTCCTTTGCTGGATTAGATGTACCAGCCTGTTTGATCTGCATTGTTTGCCAAACCCTCCTTAGTTTGACTTGGCTAGAGGGAAATAATGCAACCCCTGTGGTTAGTGATAATTCTGTGCATCATAAAAAAAAAAATTGGTTGTGATGCTGATCTGTCTTGACAGTTGACATTTAACTATGCAAACGTGTTAGAATTCCTGCTTCCCCTGAAATAAACTGTCTGTGTGTAAATGGGCACTTATCCAATGAAAATCTTAAGTAAATTAAAATGGCAAGAATCTTTTTTTCCCTCTGGCTGTTTGTTCCGGCTGGTAGAAAGTATAACAGAATACCAAGAAGACCAGACCAGTGTTTAACAAAATAGACACCGTGTTCCAATAAGATCTGTCAATCAATGATAATGTCAAATTAATTACATGTTAAGCTAATAATCGTATGTCTGTCAATATTTTGCTTAGAAAATATGTTTAAGGACA
This sequence comes from Enteromius treurensis, assembly GCA_032275025.1. Classification (NCBI taxonomy): domain Eukaryota; kingdom Metazoa; phylum Chordata; class Actinopteri; order Cypriniformes; family Cyprinidae; genus Enteromius; species Enteromius treurensis. The sequence goes on along the minus strand of JAUCMU010000039.1, from coordinate 17,331,548 downwards.
TTATGTAATCGTGGCAGACAAAAACATTTGATTTGATCTATTGCAAGAAGTGCTAGAAGATGAGAATTTATTGCTTGTTTTACTTGCCTATCATGAACATAAACCTCCATAAATCCAGTTTTTTAAAATCCGTTCACAATTTGCAATACAAAACATATTTAGATATTTCTCCACAGACATCTTTAGCCATTGCATAGCTCAATGTGTTGTTGTGGCACGTTGTATATTCAACTTTTTTCAATCGGGGAAAAAGTGATATGATAAACATGAATTTCGATGTTACTTCAAATGCATGATTTTTATAATGGTTCAAATTTTTATTAATTGACCAATTCAAACGCCAATTTTGAAATGCCAACAGAGTTTACATCTCATGAATATTTTTCTCAGATCAGCACATTCTGCGTGAATTAGAGCGGAGGAAGCTCTTGGTGTTCACACCGTCCAGAAGGGTGGCAGGAAAACGAGTGGTTTGCTATGATGACCGTTTTATCGTGAAGCTGGCGTACGAATCCGACGGCATCATTGTTTCTAACGACACTTACCGAGATCTGCAAGGAGAACGTCCTGAGTGGAAGCGGTTCATAGAGGAGAGGCTTCTGATGTACTCCTTCGTCAATGACAAGTAAGTGCCAATGCAGTTTGGTCTTGGCAGCATAGGTCAAGTTGTTTGATAGCCCGGTTTGATTAAATTCGCAATGCTTTTGTGTAGGTTTATGCCTCCGGATGACCCTTTGGGAAGACATGGACCCACCCTAGACAACTTTCTGAGGAAAACTCCACGTATACCTAAGAAACAGCCCTGTCCTTATGGTAATGAAAACTATTTTTTTAATAAATGATTGACATTGTATTTTTATTAGTTCATGCAGTCTTACAGTCACATGTTGGTGTAATTATCAGGGTGTGGCTTGATATTTTTATTTGCCATGGCCCTTATAAAATTAAAAGGAATTAATAAACAATATATGCTGTAAGTTTTGACATGTTTACAAGTTTATTCCTGTAATGCAAAGTTGAATTTTCAGCAGCCAGTTTTTTACTTAAGTCTGATCATTCAGAAATCACTCTTAATAATTCTTATTTGCTCCTCAAGAAACATTTACAGCTCCATAATTTTTGGTGGAGACCAAGATACAATACTTTTTAAGAATTCTTCGATAACAACAGCATTTAGTAATCAGATGACTCTTTAGTATGAATGGTATTATACGTTTACTATGTCTTTTCTGACCACATGAGGATCGCGTGCATTATCTGAATAAGAATTACAATCTCCCATTTTCGATGCAGGAAAGAAGTGCACTTATGGAATCAAGTGCAAATTCCATCATCCGGAGCGAACCAAACAATCCCAGCGTGCCCTGGCCGACGAGCTACGAGACAAAGCCAAAATTTCATCCACGCCCCACAAACCTCAGCCGGTTTCCAGTCAGAGTCCGTCTCTGGAGGAAGTAATGGAACAGAAACCCTCCCTGGATGCTGGATCTCTTAAGAAGAGTTACGCCAGTGAAAATGTCCTCGTCATTAAAGCATCCCCTCAACCAACTCAAAGAAAGTTTCCTTTGAAAAAAGAATGTCGCCAATCGCCAACAAATCTGGAATCCTTTCCCAGTGGATCTCAGGAGCGTTTGGATTCTGGCTTGGGTTCCTACGAATGCCATTCCGCTGAAGCTTCACATTGTGATCGCTACTGCGACCACAGGAAGTCCAAACCATCCAACAGTGGGCGGCATCGCTACATTCCGACCAATAGCCAGCCCTGCAGCTGCTGCTCCTATCAATCCCCTAGCACCGGTGGAGCCGGTCAGCACCATAGCATGGGCCTGCCCAGCTCAACAAACCCGAGTTACCCTCAACCCCGGTATCACTCCTATGGAGGAGGTCCAGTTTACCCACCTGTTAACATGTCCCAGTATTCATATTCACACAGCAGAGGACCTCCTCCCCAACAGGGCTACTGGTCTGACCATTATGGAGGCTATCCTCCAGTGTCCCCCAATGCCATGCAGCCAGAGAGAGGACATGGACACTGGTCGCCCTCCAATCACAATCCTCAGTGGTCTGAACGGGAGCAGGTGAGGAAGAAATTGCTTGCAATTTTCAACGCACGTTTGGTGGACAGAGCCATGGACACGTTCCCGAATCTCCTGGACCCACAAAGACTGGCCGCAGAGATTTTGACCCTTCAGTCTCAAGAAGGGGCTTTTTAATTTATCTTTGTTGAAGGACTAGATGTCAAGACAAAAAATCTGACACCAAAGGTGTTACAATAAGTTCTCAGCCGCAACCACAAGAAGTGATTCCACTGGAGTCCGTTGTATAATACAGTGCGGCTCCGCCCACAGTAAAATCTCATTGGTCTGTTTGTGTCGTGCAGCGTTTTGCTTTTTAACAAGGAAAGAAACATTGCTATTTTGTTGGAGACTGTCATGTAATGTGGTGTTGCCCCGCCCACATTAAAATCGCATTGGTCCACTTCTGTCAGATATGTTCTGATCGACTGATTTTGTCGAGTCATGCAGCCTTTTTCTTTTAACAAGAACACAAATTTTATTGGAGCCTGAATCTCATAAGTAGTCCTGCTATACATCAGATATATTCTGATTGGCTATCAAGTCAATGGAGTCTGTCGCATAATGTGATGCAGCTCCGCCCACAGTAAAATCTCATTGGTCCAATGGACATCATAATGTCTGCACAGTTTTAAAACTACAGTCATGGTTTTGTAGAGGTTTCATTTTTGTGATGAAATGGATTCAAGCCATTCAGAAGATTTTATTTCTGTTGTATTTTTAATACTGACCTCTAACTATAGTGAATTTACTTGTATCGGTTGTATTAACAAACACTGCATTTTCTATTTTGTGGTGGTTTAATATCAGTTTTTGTTATCAAAAATAATTGATAATGGAACGACAAATTCTCAAATTTGTGGATAAACATCCCTTTTGTGTTTAAAGTGTTGTTATTTGTGGTTCTGCGGGATTCGCAGTACCGTGTATGTTGAATGAGTTGGCACCGTGTGCCGTAACTGACATTTATTAAGCAGAACTACCACAGAGGTAGAAGAGTACGCACCCTTTGGTGTATTTTATTTTTTTTTTCCATAACTTATAAAATGTCCTCGAGTATGCAAGCATCACCAGTGTAACTTGACATAATTTCTCAAAGTTCTCAAAGGTCATCACCAAAAGCATGGGAAGACGTTGGACTTTTGGTGACTCTGTTAGTTTGTATTGAAGCTGTTTAGAGTTTAAAAAGGGGGTCGGCAATACCAAGTAGGCAATTTTTTGCCCTTTTTTTTATTTAGCTGTATGTTCTTTGCTCATTTAAATGTCTTTGCTTTTTATGCAGTATCTCAAATGATGAAAATAAAGTGCTATATTTATATACACACATCAGCCTTTGACTTTTATTTGACTTGCTTGTGGTGTTCTTCTAAGTAAGTGAACATATGTTTATGTCAAGCAAGAGCAGACCTGACCTTCTGAAGCATTCGCGCTGCAGGCGGCTTGAAAGATGCATTCCACAAAAATCACTGTCCCCTTCTAGATATACTTCTATTTACCACAGACAGGTTTCACCCCACCTAAGCGTAGAAACCACATGACACTGACTTGATGATAACTAACATAGTAGAGATCTAAACCACCAACATCTGAAGTCTTGAGTTTACCAAATCCATTAACTTGCATGGAATGAGATTTAATTTCTTCTCCCGGTAAAGCTAATGGCATTAATATGTTATTGGCATTAGTAGTCATACAAGACAAATTTACATCTTTGTTCTTTATTTTGACTTATAACTCAAGGGATGGTTGAAGTGAAATTCTCAAAATACAAGTCCTATCATAAAAAAAATGATCTTTTAAAAATAGATTTGTTATTTAGTACTTGGCTTTTGTTTCTTGTTCCTGCATTTTGGTCACAAAAAAGGGGGCAAATCCCAAAATTGCTAAACCTGATAAACCATGCACTCATATTGAAAGAATGAATGAAAATGAATAAATGCTATAAAAAATAAAATGACGTACAATTAATATAGCAAATTAAGGGGGGAATGGCCAGTTAGAAAAACAATGCATTATTTAATATCATGTTAGATTACAGAGTAATGCCTTTTCTATGGGATTTCTATGGGTTTTACGTTTTCATTTCAAATGGAAAAACACAAACCACACCATACCGCAGCACAGGCGTCAGAAAAGACAGTCTACGGGAAGCACTGAAGATGTCTTTAATAGATCGATCTATCAGAGGAAGTGATCTGTGGGGGTGAAGATTTCAGGGGAACTAAAGGTTTTACGAGAGGGAAAACAGCATGTGAGTAATTTTCCTGGCTTAAGTTTTGTATGCTTTGTCATGCGACAAAGCTACTTTCAGGAGTAACAGCCGTCATGTGGTGACGTGACGATATGTCTGCTACAGCATCTTTCTGTGAATCAGATCATGCCTTCAGTGTTGCATGGTCAGTGGAGTTCCCCAAAACTGTGAACGCTTTTGTTTTGCCTGTTATTAGGGTCATAGATGGAACTCTAAAATGCATTGAAAATACCATGATGTAGAACACACTACATTGGCTGTTTCATTTCCCCTGGTTTGCTGCGTTACAAAATGTCCCAAACTTTAACCGGCCTACAAGTCTCAACTAGTGTCTGGTGAAAATCATAAAGTGCCTTTCGGGAGACCTTTTGAAACAAATGTCAATTAGCTTAGTACTTATTTTTGGACAAACCTTTTAAATCAATCTATTTTTTTAATTGATGTTTTTTTTTTTTAAATTCAGAACTATTGTTTATTTAAAAGGTAATTGACTAAATAATTGTTTAATATTTAAAGTATATATATTTTAAAACTTAATCACTACTTAATTTACTACTTCTTAATGTTACCTTTTACAATTAAGATCTATTAGTTTGTAAAAAAAAATAAAAAAAATAAATATAGGACATTAATAAAACCAGTTACATAAATTCTTTATCTATAATTCTTTATCTATAAAAATAATCTAAAGAGTTAAGGGTAAGAGAATAGAAAACGCAATACAGTTTACAATATATGGACATTCCGCGTAAACCACATATAGGCTAACAACCTATGTGCGTGTGTGTAGGAACGATTTGCAGTAAGAGCCAGTAACACCTGCATGACTTATCAGACATCATTGTTATGAAACAGCAAGCTTATCTCCCAGCGTTCACTAAGAAGGGGATGTCCCGAAGTTTCCTCTAAAGACCATTTTGATCCTAATCACAGTACTTTTCTGTAATCAAAAGTGTTGCGGTGGACAGAATAATTAAAAAAATGGTTTCCACTATTTCATCTCTGTCTTTGACATACACAGAATGGAATTTTGCAATAGTCAAAGGCCAAACCAGAAAAAAAAATTCAAGCATCATACTGTATTACTTACAATATTACTCATATCCTACTTGTGTGAGTGTGTGTGTACTTGATTATTCCACGTTATGTGGGGACCAAGGATATAAAATCCCGAAAGTGAATTTGTGATTTTATTTTTAAGAATACAAACTGGTTTTCTCTAAAGGATAAGTTTGGGGTTAGGGGATAGAAAATATTGTTTGTCATTATAGTTAAGACCCCAAAGTTCACAGAAACCTGACATGATTGTGTGTGTGTGTGTGCGTGTGCATCATCAATTAGCAACATTAAACAAGGATGTTTAAAATCTGCAGATCATCACAAGCATTAGATGTAGGTCTGGCCTGCTTGTGCTACTTTTGACGTGACTCAGATATTGACTCATGATAAAATAACAATAAGAGTCATTCAGGCCTTCTCAAGTGCATAGAGACGTAAACCAATCTGTCAGAAGCCCAGATTTGTGGTTCTTATCTGTAGCTATCGTTAAATATTAGCAGCTTTGAGAGATTAACCTGAAGCAACATATATCAGATAGACCCGATATTAATATGACTATTTAATATTTTTGACAGGCACGAAAAGGAGGCTGTGGGGAATATAGTTCATTTGGATTCATTTCATTCATGTCAAGCAGAAAATGTGTTTGTTAATCATGTTTTGTCAACACGAACAGATGGGCTGCCACAATGTGTGATGTTAAATATATGGGTGATTCTATAATTGCGGGTACATTTGGTGTATCCACAAAAACAAAGTCATTATTTTTTCTCCTTTTCCCCCCTAATACTAACATTTTTTGTTCTTTTGATTGATTTATTATTGTTCTTTGTGAATTACAAGATGTTCAGTCTATAACAATATAATAATTTATTTTAAAAATGATTCTTAAACAGCTTTAAAAAAAGTACTTTTCTTTTGGCAACAGTTTATTCATTTTATTTATCAAAGCCCTAAATAGTTAGTTACTTAATTCTACAACATCACATTATTTAAAACATTTTTTTTTCTTAGAAAAAAGTGTGTCCCCAAATCTTGTGTCAACTCTGTTACCACACCATATTTTGCCTTTAAGTTGGTGGAATTGTCTCTCAGAATTGTGGAAGTTACAGGAAATTATGTGACTTTCAATCACTGATCAGATCAGAAGCTCTGAAAGGTATCTGTGCCCTATCTGAGAAAATATTTGAATCTAAAAACATCTCACACCAAGAGTTATTTTTAAAACGTCAACTCTGTTACCACAATAGGCTATCAAAAGGAAAATAGAAATTATTACTGATCTCACATTGGAAAAAAAAAGAAAAAAAAAAGAAAAAAAAAGTCAACTCTGTTACACTAGTTTCTGCATTGTAAGTCTACTTAGGTAACAGAGTTGACGGTGACAGACAAGGACACCAAATGTACCCGCAATTGTAGAATGAGTCATATATGACCCCGTTAATATTCAAGGCCCACTGATTCATCCTCAGGTGGTTTTATGTGCTCAAGTGTTTAATTTGGTTAAACAGTTGTGTGAAGAACATAATATAGGCTACAATTGTGAAAAAAGGTTTGACTTCTCCATTTGATGTAAAACAGTGGGTTGTTTTAACATTCACCTGCCACTTAAATAACAAAGAAATTCACTTCAGTGGATACTCAGCATCCAATTAAATCACATAATAGATCTGGCCCTGTATACTAAAGTAAACAACAATCACCGTACGTCATATTCTCAAAGCAACTTTCAAGAATCCCTAGACAAACACAAGAACAGGCGTGGCCGCGTCATTTCCGATAACAACAGTCATTGTCAGAGAATGGCGGCCTCTACCGGAGACTTTTGGAAATGCTTTTTATCCCTATTTGTGATGCGAGAATGAATTTAGATGGAAATGTTTCAAAAAAAGAAATAAAAACTCACTTAATCAACAAAAATATGGACGCCTGAGATGATCAAACTCTTTAAACAACAGAACGCTTATCGTGCCGTTCAAAGACGCTTGTGGACACATCTGATGATCAGGACAATGGAACAAGCAACATCCAGTTTAAGTCAACCACTGCACTGAAATGGGATCAGAATTGCATTAAAAGCATATGATTCTGGTGATTCTGACATTTTAGAGATTAAAGAAACAGGATGTGAAAGACATTTAGATGGACTGGACACAAATTAACTTCAGTACACTGCAGGTAAAAGGTGTATTTATATGAAATTTTGCCTGCAGGTTTAAATAATATTCTCTCAAGCTGAAACAGCCCTTGACCTAAAAATGTTTTGATGGAAAATTAAAATAAAAAAAATTCCCTTTCATTTAAACAGCCGCAATTCAAAATGTTCAGAGTATTGTATGAGAGTGCTCATAGTGTTATGAAAGCAACTTTTCGACTCGAAATTCTAGTTATCTTAACTCACATTGTGACCTTTTGAACACAGTATCAGATATGTTCCTGGGCTCATTTGGTTTGGGTCTTTTAGCTTCATACACCCACATTCAGGAAAAACCTGAATTTTTGTGTGATTTCTGTGAGGAGAGAAAACTGAATACCCTGAACCACAGATAAAAACGCCAAGACTTTCAACAGACTGGTTGGCTCAAGTTGGCAGTTGGATTTAGAATATATAAAATAATATAAAAAAATGGATGATCCTATATCCACAATCCAAATTTGCCTCTTATCAATGTCTTTGTGTGACATTATTTGCATTAAAAGACAGTGAATAAAACAAAAGAGGCTGTGGGTGAAGCTGTGAATGCGTCATTTAAATGAAACACAGGTTTCACAGGTGAGTATGAAGAGTGAGTTCATGCTGAAATTACAGAAGTATGTGATTATATCATCTTCATAACTTAAAAACCTCACAGTTCTTTTTTTTTTTTAAAGAAGATATGCAGTGAATTAATCTTGTACTAGAAGCTTCATTAAAAAAAAAAAAAAAAAAATTCAGACTTTAAAAATGGAGAGTTTAGTCAGGACCTTCCAGACAACTCAAAGAGATTTAATTACATGTACAGTATATGTTGTGGGAAAGTAAGGATTTTCCTCAGGGAGATTTTATTTTGAGGTGCAGGTGAAGGAAAAGACTACCTGGGATGTAGGAGTGCCTCAAGAATCCATTAACAGGAAAAGAGAGATCTTACTGAGTCCCAGTAATGGACTGTTAACTGTGCTCTGTTATTATGCCTGTAAATGGATGAAAATGACATGAAAACTCAAGTCCACTGATCATCACACCTGTCAAATGCAACAAATAAATTGACATCATTAATAAGAAATAATAATTCAACATCTTCAAACATCTGAAAAAAAACAAAAAACAAAAAAAACATACATGCAGAAATTTACTTATTTGTTAGTAGTTTGTATTTGATCCATCATTGTTTATATATTATTATTTTGTAACATTATACATCAAAAGATCGGAGTCAGTAAGGTTTATTTATTTATTTATTATAATTTTTATTACACAATAAGTGACAGTAAAAACATTTATAATGTTGCAAAAGATTTCTATTACAGCTTAATGTTGTTCTTTTGAAATTTCTATTCATCAAAGAATCCCGTTTTCATTGATAGGCTAATACTGAAAATTATACATGTTTCTTGAGCAAAGATTCTGCATATGTGACCCTGGACCACAAAACCAGTCATAAGGTAAAATTGTACAAAACTGAGATGTATACATCATATGAAAGCTCAATGAATAAGCTTTCTATTGATGAATGGTCTGTTAGGATAGGACAATATTTGGCCGAGATACATCTAGGCCTATTTGAAAATCTGGAATCGTAGGGTGCAAAAAAAATCTAAATACTGAGCAAATCACCTTTAAAGCTGTCCAAATTAATATCTTATCAATGCATTTTACTAATAAAAAGTGACGTTTTGATATGTTTACAGTAGGAATTTTACTAAAAATTTTCATGGAATATGATCTTTACTTAATTGCCTAATGATTTTTGGCATACAAAAATCAATAATTTTGACCCATGCAATGTATTTTGGGCTATTGCTGCAAAAAAAAAAAAACAGCGACTTAAGACTGGTTTTGTGGTCCAGGGTCACATATTAGTATGAATGCTAAATTTGGTGACACTAGAGTGATGATACTGAAAATGTTACAAATTTGCATTTTACAATATATTCTGATATAAAACATTTATTTAAAATTAAAATAGATAAATAAATAAATTCGTCCGACTTATCATCACATTAGTGTAAGCACACACACATATATAGGCCTATATATCTATATATACATATGTGTGCGCTGCCAAAGAGAAAAGATAAATAACAAACAAAACAAAAAATAAAAAAGACTTTAAGTGAGACGGGGGAAATATGGAGTGCCATCATTGTGTGTTCTCAGTAGATGGCGATAGTGAAGAGTAACGTCAGATGAAGTAACTGGTATTCAGAGAGGGGCTTTATTTTTAGTATAGCTACTGTATGTTATGAGCGTTACTGCAGTTCTACTGAACGAATACGAATAGACATTATGAACAACATGGCGCCTTAAACTGCCAAATATACAACCGTTCATGTAACGTTCCCCTTCTAACACATTTAATACTCACAGGTAAGTGATAGAAATATAGGATTTTCCTGAAAAGGATTCTAATGGAAGTGGTCATGTCTAGAAAAAGTTTAACTGAGTCAAGTTTTAGCATGCTGTTATAACTGAAACTGATTAAGAGTTGAATTAGTAGCCTATGGCATTTTGACTGGTTTAAAAGCCAGTTTGGTGTATTATACACTTTGTGAAGAAGTCAAAAAAACAAAGTAAATGTCAGGCGTTTTAGTGCCACACACACACACACACAAAAAAATCGAAATCTTAAAAAATATGTGATTAAAATCTGATTTTGAAAAGAATGTTAGTAAATTTGGAGTAAGTTAATGAGATTTAAGCCTGCAGTAAAGCACCTAAATTCTTCGTAAAAAAAATAAAAAAATAAAAAAAATCTCAAACTACGAGATTAAAGTCATAATATTACGAGAATAAAAGTCGAAATACCACGAGATTAAAGTCGAAAAATTATGAGAATAAAGGAGAAATATTATGAGAATAAAGTAAAAATGTTAAGACAAGAAGCTTAAAGGCACAATGTGTAAGACTTTTGTAATAAAATATCCAAAAACCACTTGCACATCGTTATATATTTCATGCAGTGGTGTAATTACATTATCTCAAACGTTCTGTGGGTTTTGTAAATTCGGTGCAATTCCAGATTTAAATAATAACCCCTCCCTGTTCATTGCCCCATATCGGCTATCGATGACAATATCTGCGCTATCCTCAGTTTCCTCTCGTTTTCCGCCCTCTAGTGGAGAAAACTTACAAGTTGTGCCGTTAAACTAATTACAAGGGATAGTTCACCCCCCAAAAAATATTTTTTGCTGTTAGTCACCCTCCAAGATGTAGGTGACAATGTTTCTTAAGTACACAACTAAAGACGAAGAAATCAGAGAGCCATCTGTCCCTCCATAGACAGCTATGCAACTAAAGTTATCCCAGATCCAAAAACGTGGTAAAAACACCAGTAAAACAGTCCATGTGACATCAGTGGCTCAACTTCGGTTTTTTGTGCCAGGAGAATGCTTTTTTGCACAATAATAACAAAAATAACCTAATTTAATTCTACCATTCTTCTCCTGTGACTTACGTCTTCCACCATTTTAGAGAGCATTACAACGCAACGCGTACACAAGCTTTGACGTACTTGACATAATCAAGTACGCTAAACCTTGGCACTTTGGGTTGTTCCAATACCAATCTGATCGTATCTTAAATTGACTGATTTGCTCTGATGCACTAGATGTTTTTTTTTTTACTTTTAAAGTCAAGGTAGCCGCTGATTTTTAATGAATTACCAAGGACCAAGGTTAGAGCTAAAAAAAATCTTCTTTACTGTTCTGTCACCTACGAGTCACCTACAACTTGGATGGCCTAAAGATGAGTAAATTAACGACACAATTTTATTTTTGGGTCACTATCCATACAGTGTGTCCAAACTGTAATTGTTGGTGGTTTATTTTTTGTATAATTCTTTTTAGTCATGGCATCCTCCAGCGGTCCACTGACTGAGGAGCTTCAGTGCTCTATATGTCTAGATGTGTTCACTGATCCAGTCAGTACTCCATGTGGACACAACTTCTGCAAGACCTGTCTGAATAAGTGCTGGGACAACAGCCAGACCTGCAACTGTCCATACTGTAAAGAAACATTCAAGCAAAGACCTGATCTCAAGATTAATACCACACTCAGAGAGATTGTAGATCACTATAAAAAGAAAAATCCTGAGGAAAAACCTGAAGTTCTGTGTGATATCTGTGAGGATAGAAAGCTGAAAGCACTAAAATCATGTCTGTTGTGTCAGAGCTCTTACTGTGAAACTCACCTGCAGCCTCATTTGAAAGTGGCAGGTTTAAAGAAACACGAACTTATGAATCCTGTGAATAATCTGGAAGACTATATATGTCAGAAACATCAGAGACCTCTGGAGCTGTTCTGTAGAGATGATCAGACATGTGTGTGTCTGATGTGCTCTGTGACAGACCACAAGAACCACAGCACTGTTCCTCTAGAAGAGGAGATTAAAGAGAAGAAGGTAAAGGTTTTTGACAAAAATGATTTTTAAGGGCTCATTTGATTAATTGTAAAACATAAAAATGTAATTGTAAAAGATACTGTAAGTTTTCTCAAAAGACAGTAAATCCCTGCTTGTTAAATGTTTGTTCTCTGTCTAGACTCAACTGACGAAGACACAGAAAGACATGCAGCAGATGATCCAGGACAGATTAAAGAAGATTCAAGACATCGAAAAGTCAGCAATAATCAGAAATGTGAGTTTAAAATATTTACATTTGTTTGCTTGCATCATTCCCTTTCTGTGTTTGTTCCAGACAGACTGTCAATCTGTGTTAGCCTTAGGGATGTAATGTAGGAATGGCTATAATTTGTCTAAAATATCTTTTAACTCACTGTTTTCAGAGTGATATCACACTGGTAATTTAGGTTTGAATAGCAAAAGCTGTAATTATCTGTTCATATACTAAAGAAATGTATCACATAGTATCCCCTCATCGTGACACACAATTTGACAAATGATTAGGTCAAAACAGTGCAGGACAAAGTTTAATAATTCATTTAGAGTATTTTGAAAACCCCCTAAAACACTGAAGTACGAGCAATAGTAACACGGATTCTTGCCATAGAGATTTTATACTGAACTGCTGGAGATGATGGAGGAGCAGCAGAAAGAAGCAGAGAAACAGGAGCAAGAGCTCATTAAAGATCTGGAGCAGGAAATCACTGAGATAGAGACCAGAAACACTGAGCTGGAGCAGCTCTCACACACTAAAGATCACCTCCATCTCCTACAGGTCAGTGAACATCTCTCTGATTAATGATAATGCAGTATAAGACACCAAACACTCCCGTGCTGATGATTTCTCCTCTCTCCTGCTGTAGATTTACACATCCCTGTGCAGCCCTACAGACACCATGAACTGGTCTGAGATCAGTGTGAAGACACAGAGGCTGGAAAGTCTGAAAAGAGCTCTGACTCAACTGCAGGACACTTTAGATGAGAAACGTACACAAACTGGTATGTCTGGACATACATAAGTCAGATAAAAGAAACATCATACACATTTCTTTAAAGGGGTCATACTGTATGCTGAAATTTCAAGTTTACATTCTCTTCTCCCCCCCGGAGATGCTGTGTTTCGCTGTGAAAGTGAAAATACATTGTTTGTGCTTTGTTTAGTGGTTAAGTTGTATTTACAACACTGTTCCAGAACAGTTCAACCCAAACAGAGTGTGTTCAGCACATTTACAGAGGACTGCTTCCTAAAACCTGGGGAATAGCCTATGCTGGCTGTGCACAGAGACTATGAAGTGGAGCAGTTCTACCTCCACAAGTTCTACGTTACATTTTCTTATTAAAAGAACCTGCTACTTACAATTCAAATGCGAGTTTTCAGCACTGAAGGGTAGTGCTTACTCCGATCACGATGCACGTAAAAAGATTAAATGGATTAGCAGTGGCTAGAGGATCGAATAACAGGAAGGGAGATATCACACTGTAAAAAAAAGTAATGAGTTTTCAGTAGTGAAGGGTAGTGCTTGCGTCTATTGTTTCTCCGATCACATATGCAGGCATGGTTTATGTTTATGAGACACGATGCAACGAGGCATGTAAAAAGACAGCACTGAGTCATGAATAATTACGTCCCCCCTAGATGCAACAAATGCCTCATTTGTAATGGCTTTTATTTTTTTTGTGTCATCACAGTGTGACATGGCATCATGTTATGATAAGGGGCATAACATTTCTGTCAGACGCTTACGGTATTCAATCACAATGTACTGGATGGCTGGCCAATCAGAGCACACTTTGCTTTTGTAGAACAATGAGCTTTGTACAAATCGAAACTTAAATTGCATAAACACATTGCAATACAACAAATACACAAAATAATGTTCTTTTTTAGCAACATTTAGCAACAGTTGTAAAGTACTTTAGGAATTTTACTTGATTACTGTACTTAAGAATTATTTAGGGGGGTTTTCACATCAATTATCACAATGCACAGCACCTTGAAATGAAAGAAATTATAACAGTCAATCAGTGGAAGAAAATGGAGGGAGAACGTGATTCAGCCGCAAACGCAGTGCAAAATCAGCCACAGGATCAAGAGCACCTGTGACCATACCTTAGCGAATTCTTTTCTTTTAGTGGTATTATTAAGGCTTCATAAAATGTATCGTTTGTCTTCCGCTCAACAAGGAAATACTTAAGGAAGCAGTGTTAATTTCATTACAATCACCCCCCCGACCTCTACCCATTTTACGACCCTCCTCCCTTCCCTAAATTCCCCAGTTTACACACTAACACAGTCCTCATGGAAAATCACTAAGGAAAATATACATTACGACTGTCATTTCTTGTGAAGATCTTGTTTTTTCATTGTCATATTTAGATTCATTTGAAAGGTCTGAGTGGGATTGGTAAAATGGTCTCAAGTTCACAGCAGTCACTTATACTATTACAAAGACTGGACACTTTTATAGAAATTGGGCTCACAACCAAGGGGTGTGTCCTTCCTTAAAGCGACAGATGGTAATCTTCAACCAGGTGCAAGACAAACCAAAGGCCTCTTTGTGTTTTTCAACTGATCTAAAGGATTGGTTTGTGTGCACCTAAGGGAGAGGGTTAAAACTTTTCTGTAGACAGAAAAACCTCTGGCAGCATGTATCTTTGAGAGTCAGGTATGCATTTGCTGAGGTTATGCATTCTTTTAAATTAGAAATGAATTGGATTCAATGTAACTGGCTTGATACAATTTCTTGATTCATCAAAGTTATGCATTCTTCTAAATTGAAATTGAATTGAATTCATATTATTTAATTATGTAATTGGCTTGATATAATTTTACCTGACGAAAAATAAACTTCATTTCTTGATTCATTTTAGAGTGTAGAAATAATTTGTGACTATTAGATTGGGCAGGATGCCTTTATGCGTATAAACGTACGACCAGGATACGTCATACTGGAGGCTTGGGAAATTAAGCAGTTTGCGCGTTCTCCAAGACCTTTGATTCCTGCTTATCACTGAAATTGACATGTTGGGTAGGCAAGGATTATATAAACTATGTTCTTTGACAAAGGCAAGCAGTTGGCGGCCGACGAAGGATATAATAATCCACCTCCAACCTCTGAGCAAATTATCAGAACTGGTGGCATTATATTTTGAGATGGGACGCCGGACTCAGATGTAACCGGTCTCCAGTGAACGTACAAATGGAAGTATAGCACATCCGAAATAATCAAGCCTCTAAATTACGATACAACCAATTTTCAGATCAGCATTCAAATTTATAACTTAAACTTAATCTAAGAGAACCTAAAGTTGGAGTCAGATTTAAAACGAGGTAAACATAAAAAGTAAATTAGAAACCAAAGTTAGAAGAAGTGTTTTCACAGAAACGCTGGAAAAGCGAGACGCGCAAGATCCGGGCTACTAAACGGGACCTTTCACTGCCGAAAACGAGACGATAACGAACGAAAACTAATTTGAAGTGACAAAAACAATGACGTAAATCTATTGACATTCTCGTCAACGAATAAAAATGAGACGAAAATGTTATGGAGGGACGATTGGGAAGAGATTATTTCAGAACGAATGTGCTGCGTGGTTCGGAGGTTAGATGTGTACATTGACTGTATTTATAAACTATACACTTGCTGCACGTCTCATAAAACGTTCAAAAATCTCAATATGTGGGATTAAGAGAAGAGCAGGGATATGGATGCGCTTGGAGATGGAACAGAGAACTCAATTCAGTCCGGTTTCTGAGCGCAAACACTGAAGCACACACACATAGCACGTCTCACACAGCGCGAGTAAGTTACTCTTGAATGGAGAATTACACACAAAATGATTTCAAATTGTCCTTTCTGACTAGCATGCAGGTAAACGGAGTCAATTACGTATTACGTGAATGTAAACGGTAGGGAACGAACATGTATCAGTGCATTGCATTCGCGTGTATTCAGTTTTAAAGGGACCGCAGCCTAATTTAGTTGCTATAGTCAAAGTCATGTTAATCAAGCAACAAAAGTAAAACCACTCAATGCCCCTATATGACCATTGGTATGTCATTGAGAAGGAGACCATGTTCTTGACCTTAATGAGAAGGGGTTATATTTAATTTTAACATAATGGCATGTTGTGTGTCACCACAGTTAAATCAGGGTCTATTATGATCAAATCTTAATGTCAGACATATTGAGTTTGGAAATTTTTGAGAAATGCATAATAAATAAATTACACTGTAACTAAACCCGTTTGATTTTAGCCGACTTAATTTACTGTAGTCGACTAAAATCATATGATATTTAGTTGATTAAAACTAGACTTAAACTAAAAACAATTCAGGTGACTAAAATGTGACAAAAAAATAAATAAAAAATAAATTTGCTGTCAAAATGAACACTACAAGCAACTAAACAAAAGGTCCCACTTTATATTAGGTGGGCTTAACTACTGTGTACTCACATTTAAATTAATCATCTTGTACAATATTGTTGTACGTACATGGTTTTACATTATACTTGTGTTTAAAAACCTTTACAATACATCTTCAATGCATCACATTTATATTTACACCGTTGACCCACCCCTTACACCTTTACGCACCCTTAAACCTACCCATACCACTAAACCTGTCCCTAACCTTACCCATATCCCACCTCAATAGCAGCAAACAGACTAGACTAGTCAATTTTTAAGAGTTAAGGATCAATATTATTTAGTAAAAAACGAGAATTGATTTAAAAGCGAGAAGTTTTAGATATAGTTAACTTTAATAAACCTGATATCACATGAAGATGTGCGACCAAGACGTAACTTACAGTAATTAAAAATCATAACCTTTACGCTGCAGCTTTGGAGCGCTGCATGAAAGTGAGGTAGATTGTATATTTTTATACATTGGCTTTATTATTATGTGTTAAATGTTACATTTCTGGTGCTGCAGTGCATGATGTAACATTTCATCTGTTGCAGTATCAGAAGAAAGTTTGCATGTTCAAAGTCTAGCGTGACTCTTCCTTAACTCCGAATCATATCCTATCTGATTAATAACCATGGTGATTTCACTTCGGAAATAGAACTTTTCCAAATCTTTAGTCAGAAATGAAGATAAGAGGTTTCTGTAATACCGCCCCAGGGTTATGCGGAATTAATGTCTTGTATGGGGCCAGAGGTTGGCTTGAGCATGAAAGGGTCAGAGTGAGGATTTAGAATCGATTATTTAAATGACTAAAGTTGAACTTGAGTTTAAGCCTCTGCTCAGCTTGAGTACAGAAGAACCTGTTCGGGACAGTATTGCAGAAATACAAGTTATCGAACATCTCTGTGGTGAGCAAAATAAGCTCCAGCCTTCTCGCTGAAGAGATTGGGTTGATCGCAGTGAAGTCTGTCTTGAGAGGGTTTCTCTACAGTCTCTAGAGTGCTTTAACGCTGTGTTGTGCTTGTCAGAGATACGCAAGGCAAAACCATGTCATTCCTTTTGTCTTGAACGCCCCAATTACCCAGCAGCCATTCCTGTGCAAGATTAGCCGTTTCCCTGACAAATGTGTCTCACATCAGAAATGAACAATGCCTGCGTTAAAGCTTTTCTGCGCATGCAAGTGTGCAGCTAATTTATTTACGAGGTCTCTCTTTCAGAATTAGTAGGCCATCTGCTTTGAATGTAATTTAGATAACAAACATATTTAAGCAACGTGGCCTTATTTTTTTATTTTTTTCCCCATCTGTTTTGTAACATTAATATTGTTCGTCATTATGCATGCATTTGTTTGCTTTGCATAAAGAGAGTTTTATTTAGGTCTGCGGTCGGTCTTTGTTTTGCCGAATCAGAATTTACATTTCACCATTTCGAGTTTAATTCTTTGCGTCTCGCAGTTGATTCTTCAGCCTCTTAAATTCATTTAAATGAAGCAACAGGGGGAGATTAATCCTGCTCCTGGTAATGATCGGTTATAAATATTTCCGGATTCAGTGTGAGGCTCAGGGGGATTGCGAACGCTCTACATCATCCACTTACGAGCAGCTTGAAAATACAGCGAGGAAATATACGCTTGTTGTGTGTTCAGGCACCTGCTCTTTTCTCAGGTTTTCATTACGTGATTGTGGCACAGGTTTTAAAGTCTCTTCCCCGTGTGGAAGGACGTCCTGGAGCCTCCCTGCCGCCTATGGATTTCCAGGCCTTGGAGAAGCAGCTGCGAGAAGCTCACGGTGATGAAATCACTCCAGAGGATATGATGTCTGCAGCCATGTACCCAAAAGTGTTTCAGGAGTTCAAAGAATTCACCAGAACATTTGGGCCTGTGGATTGTCTGGACACCAGACTCTTCCTGGATGGACCCAAGATTGCTGAAGAGTTTGAGGTAGAAGGATTTTTTTTAAATTAAAACATTTCCAGTTATTAAACAGCAGCAGCATCACGTTTTTATTTGCTGTTGCTGTGCCATAAATCATCCTGTCATCCATGATTATCCAGCCGTCAGTTCTTTATTTCCTCTTCTCATATCTCTGCTGTCTGTCTCAGGTGGAGTTGGAGCGAGGAAAGACGCTTCATATCAAGGCTCTGGCTCTTGGGGACCTCAATAAAGCTGGTCAGAGAGAGGTGTTCTTCGAGCTCAATGGTCAGCTGAGATCTGTCCTGGTCAAAGACACCGTGGCAATGAAGGTGCGTTTCTGCGTTTCTTTTTTGTTGTTGTTGTTTTTTTCTTTGTGTGTAATTTGGCAAAGTTTTGTACCAACTGCCTGAGAGTGACAAGAAGTAAATTATGTAAATGATGTAAGTAAAACTGGTACAGTTGGGATTTTATGAGCCATATCCAGCGTCCCGACAGCACTATTGTCGAGATGGGATTTTTGTGGACAGATTTTACTACCACATAAAACCAGCCATTAGTTTCAGTTATAGGTTATTATTGTTTCAGAATTTTTTATTTAGTTTTGTTTTTGTTTTCCATTTAGTTTAGCTTTTTTAGTTTAAGCTTATTTAGCTTGTTTTAGTGTGCAAACTGATATTTGTTAATAAATATTTAATGTGTAGCCTTCATATGTAACTCCATACTGTATGCATGTGTTAAATTTCACAGTGTAATCTAGTTTAATCTCTTTCTACTGGCATTTTTATGTTTTAAAGTTGTGTAGTTTTTTATACACCATGTATAAAACAAATATTTATTTATGTATTTTAGTTATTTATTTTTAAATTGATGTATTTTTAATTGTGTACAGTATGTGTGTATATACTGTGTGTGTGTGTGTGTGTGTGTATATGTATGTATATATGTGTGTGTGTGTGTGTGTGTGTGTATATGTATGTATATATGTGTGTGTGTGTGTGTGTGTATATATGTGTGTGTGTGTGTGTGTGTGTGTGTATAAATGTGTGTGTGTGTGTATATATGTGTGTGTGTGTGTGTGTGTGTGTGTGTGTATATATATGTGTGTGTGTGTGTGTGTGTGTATATATATGTGTGTGTGTGTATATATGTGTGTGTGTGTGTATATATGTGTGTGTGTATCTATTTTACATTTATTTTGAATATCTAAAAATCATGTTTTTATTATGTTATCATTTTTTAAAGTGTTTTATTTGGTTAGTCAGCTGTATTTTTCAAACTTGAGATTAATTGTAATGCACAATGTGAAAACAACATGATTTTTGAAAACAGTCAAAAATGTTAAATTAATATGTGTGCTTGTGTATACATGCAGGCATGCACAAACTACAAATACAAATAGAATATGCTTAAAAATAAATGAAAATAAATAAATCAAGTGTGTCCTCATGAACCATATATAAAATCATAAACTCACAAACAAGCTATCTTATATTATTTAGCAAGGGTGTATTTCCTGAGATTAGATTGTTGTAAAACTGTACATCTTTGCCAACCTAAATAGACTTTCTTGTTTTTGTAGGAGATGCATTTCCACCCTAAAGCCCTGAAGGACGTTCGTGGACAGATTGGCGCTCCCATGCCGGGGAAGGTGGTGGAGGTGAAAGTGAAGCAGGGCCAGCAGGTGGAGAAAGGACAACCGCTCTGCGTCCTCAGCGCCATGAAGATGGAGACGGTGGTGAACTCGCCGCTCTCGGGCACCGTGGCCAAGATCTATGTGACCGCCGACAGCACTCTGGAAGGAGATGATCTTATTCTGGAGATCACCGAATAAATATCATGAAGGCCAACAGCAGGGAACATAACACATCACCACTGCAAATCCCTGCAAGGCTAAACACACACACACACGGTTACATATGGCATCTAACAACTTTCAGAAGCAGTATGCATTAATGGAGGGAGGCTGGAGTTTATTTTTACAGAATCTGAAAATATTTTTACTTTCAAGCTTGGATTCTTTGACGTAAGTGTCATATGTGCTTTTATGGTCCTCAATCACTTTAAAAATCATACACGATGAGGATATGAGCTATTGTTATGCTGTAGAAAGAGAAATGTTCGTCAGTCTTTAATATTAATGAATGTAGTAAAAACTAAAAGATGTACATTAAAAATAGAAGCAATAAATGAATGGCAGAAAGAGACTAAATAAGATGCATTCCTAATCATGTTAAATCTAGCACACGGATGTTTCATGACTTTAATCGTGTTCGTTTACATCAACTAAAAGCACTATAACTAAAAGGAGATTTAAAAAAAAAAAGCATGCACAATCCTTCCCTTACAAAGAAAAGTCTTACGGCACCGAGTATCTTACTTGAATTACCAAGCGAAATCCAATTTATTTCAAGACAAATAGCCGTGTCACACATACCCAGGGAAAATAAGTGCAAGAAAGGAACTGACCTTGTCTCCAGAGTCTTGAACTTGAGCTGTGTATCATGTAAAGGTGGAGAATAGTTACCCAGGTGGTTTGGGCTGAAGTGAGCTCCATCGAGTCCAACGAGGATCGATGACTTTATATTCAAGAGCACTTATAGACTCCGCAGCAGCTTTGGGACACATTGAGTTGGAACACAGGCTTTAGGGGAACGTCCTTTTCCCAGGGCGCGTCTCGTGCTTGTGTTCCAATACCTCTCTTAATGTGAATTTATTTCGCTGTCCTGCTACATTCCCCTTAGCAGCAGAAGCCTCATGGCTGCTGTATCAATGGCTTTATTCTCCAGCTTTGTCTAATTTCCCTTGTTGAACACGATTGATATAATTCGTAACAGATAATGAGAGGTTTTATTCAATGGCATTCGAGTAATTGAAAGCACTCAGCCTGAAATCTAGGAGACGCACGACTGTTGCGGCAAAAGAGGTCCACTGGGGTGCGTCTGAAATGGTTTTAACCGTCTTGACTCTAAGTAGACCAATTTTTCACGAGGACCAATAGCCTGCAACGTCGAACATATATTCTCATCGTTTGTCAGAAGATCCCAAGGTGGAGACTACTAACCAACTACTAAATCGTACAGGCCCATTAATGTGATGATGGTAAATTCAAATAGATGGAAATAATGTTGTTTCGATGTAGATTTTAGAGCACAAATGTTCGTCTCCTCACCACAGTCATATTTGAGATTGTTCCTCTGTGTTATTTTACAAATACGTCACTGTTTACACGAGCGTAGCACAAAAGGGTTTATCAAACTTGGGGATTTGTCGGGAGAGTGAAGCTTCCTGTTGGCTTTTGGACTTGTCAATACGGGCCACTGGCAAAATCTCTGGAGCACCGTTCAATGTTATCAGCTGTGACAGCGCAGACCCTCTCTTGCGAGAGTTTTTGAGTCAAGAAGTGGTTGATGCTTGGCTTTGTTTCACGCCACCAATACAACAATGCAGTATTTATCAAAGTTGTTGTTGTTGTTAAATGGGTCATGCGGCTTAATATAGCATCGTACGTTGCTGATGCATAGGTACTTGGCGCATTGTTCATTCAAACGGTTGAATTTTTACAGGGTGAACATTTCTGTGCTTAGATGATGTCACTGTGTTTGATATTGGGAATGTTTTGAAGGGTATTGGAACTAATCTGTGTGACATTTCGGATCTGATGCCTTTTAATAGCATTCGTTATCTTTCCATTTGAATGTCTGTTTTTCTGTGAAGTTCATTTCTTTCGATCTGTTTTGATAATGAGAAACATAACATATGCAAATACTAATGCACCATACCCTTGTGTGTGTGTTATTGCAGCATTGAAAATGTTGGAGAAAATATATATATATAAATAAAAGGAGGATAACAGACTGTCTACTGTGTCCTGTTTGATTTTATTTGAGTGTTTTGTGCATATAAACCGATAATTAAGCACGTGGTGATTCGATTCATTCTCAGAAGTAGTCGATAATCAGTAGTGAATATGCAAACCTCAATGTAAAAATAGCTTGACGTGATGCTTTAATGAGTCAGTGTTTGAGTGGGTTCAGTTCAAATCAATATCGGTCATCGCGTGATCTCACGTGCCTCACATGCTTCCAATAAATGCTGCTTATTGATCGTCCATCTGACTGCTACATGTGGCTGGGAGAAACCCTCTGCATAATGGGAGAGATAGAAAAATATAAGATCCATCATGTGAATAATTAACTTCATTAGTTTCTTAGAGTCTTATGATTAGGGACAGTCAGCCTGCCAACGATACTGCTGACTGATGGCTCTGTATCGGTTCGCTTGTGGCAAAACGGGGTATAGGATGGTGGGATAATGTAGGAGTGATGGATGAAGCTCCTCTGTGCATCCATATGCTCGTTCTATTCTGGCAGCAAGTGCGGGGTGAGTTGAGTCGCTCAGCTGATGGATTGATATCTGTGGATGAAGCACTGCAGGGTTTGTTTTTTATGTTGGTCAGCTTCGTATCTGATAGCTCTCCTGTTGACAAGTGGGGGTGTTTAATTAGAGGAAGAGTAAGCATTAAATAATCTAATTTTAGAACTGTTTTTAAATGAGGCGTATCAGAATGACCCGACTGTAGGTGTGAATGTGGCATATGTCCTTGTAAAAACAGTGGATTAGCTCTTCTTAGGGATCAGAGAGTTTAACTTGTGTCATCTCAAAGTTATTTTGGCACTTTGGCAGTCTTATCAGCAGATGTACGAATCAATGTTCTTCGCCCGTGCCTGTCGATCTCTCAATCCTATTTTCATTGCCCAGCTTTCATCTTTTTTTTCTTTTCTTTTTTTCTCCTATCTCGTTCTTTTGCACTCCCTCTCCTGTCTGTTTCTCTCTTTCGCTCTCATTTTTCCCCTAGTCTTTTATCACTATAACCCTGAAGGCCACCGGATTATTCCACGTTCCTTCCGGCTGTTAGAGCTCTGTTTAAGAAGGTTATCGTGTATTCGGGGAAAGCATTGCAACCCTTGTCTGCACCTGGCTGTATGTACAGTGATGAATTAGATATGAATATTCACAGTATAGTCCTGCCACTCTGTAATACCATAGTGTAACAAAATATTCATAGGCTCTATGCAGTCATCAACGAGTCTCAAATAAGCCACAGTCAATACTGGAGTCGTCCTGCAGTGCTACTGTCCAAAGGGCCTTAATTATGTAATCTTCCCTCTCTCATGTTTTGGTATTCATACAGTAGGCAAACAAAACCTGAATGTATTGCTGAAATTTTCAAGGGTGCAACCAGTGGAGGCTTTGCCACCCTAACCCCATAAGACCACAGGAGCTGAGGAACTGTAAGTGTTCATCTTGGTTGTATTTGAAATGTTTTTGTGATTTTAATATGTAATAAAACAATAATCAACATTTTTATTCTTAACCCAGACTTAAGCTTTTCTTGTACTAAGGTCTTACTATGGTCTTGTACTATACAGGGCTTAAAGTATTCCGGCACCGTGCCGGATCTCCGGCGTGCGGCCGCGAGGGAAAAAAATAAAATAAATTTAGAGCCTGCGCATGCGGTTTAATATTTTCGAGCCAATTTATTTTACCTACCAATCATATGAGAGGAACGCAGCTTTAACTAACGTTACAAGCCTATCAGAAGCAGAGAAGGGCGGGTCCTTGCAACACGGTATGATTGACAACCATACGTCAATG
>JAUCMU010000039.1:17291387-17307483 GCA_032275025.1 Enteromius treurensis | reverse complement strand
TGAGGGTCAGAAATCTGGCTGATAAGCAAGTGATCAAATACTTATTTGACACAGTAATTCCCAAATAAATTGTTCAAAAATCATACATTGTGATTTCCGGATTTGTCTTTTTAGATTCTGTCTCTCACAGTGGAAATGCACCTATGGTGAAAATTGTAGACCCCTCCATGATTTCTAAGTAAGAGAACTTGCAAAATCACAGGGTGATCAAATAATTTATTGACCTCACTGTAAAAATATATATATATCATATGCTGTTTGTATTCATTAATGTTAAATCAAATTGATAGCCATCACTTAAGATGTAAATATGTTCTTCATGAGAATTTGTGCGTCTGTAATGTCTGGCTTATAGTTCGAAGTGCTTGGTAAAGCTGCCTTTCAATTTCAAGTTTCAAAACATTTCATGATGTTTTATTGTCATGTGTCTCTATAGAGCTAAAATGGATGCAGTGCTTTGCAGGTACAGTTTGCTGACTGAGCTACGCTAGATTATAGTATTCTTATAGTTAAATATCAAAACATCATCACAAAATCTTTGTAGGGTAAGTTTGTGATTAATATTCTGTTTTCTCAGTTAATATGACTCTGGATCCAGATACAGTTCATGCTTATCACATCCAGTTTGATGATGGAAAACAAGTGAGAAACACTTGGGAGAAACTGTTAAAGGAGACAACTGTGAAACGAGACAACATAAAGAGATCTGATAGATACTTACACGTCCTTGCAAAGGAAGGATTCTCCTCAGGGAGATTTTATTTTGAGGTGGAGGTAAAGGGAATGACTGACTGGACTTTAGGAGTGGTCAGAAAATCCATTGACAGGAAGGAAAACATCACACTGTGTCCTAAAAATGGATACTGGACTGTGGGTCTGATTAATGGGAATGAATACATTGCTCATTCTGATTTGTGTTTATGTCTGCATATGGGTAGAGTGAAGCTGCAGCGGGTCGGTGTGTTTGTGGATTATGAGGAGGGTCTGGTCTCTTTTTATAATGTGGAGTCAGGCACCCGTTTCTACTTTTACGCTAGTCAGTCTTTCACTGAAAAACTCTATCCATATATGCCCATGCCTACCCAATGAAGGGAAAAAATGAATCCAACTGATCATTACACATCCTGTAAAAATGTAATGCTCAAATATTTTGTTTAGTGTTTCAGAAATATTTCCCATTTTGTCTCCCATCTACACCAGACAACATGAAATGTAGCTCTTATTACAATGCGTGATTTCCCCCCCCTCATCCTTAATAATGAATTAATGCTGCTTCACACTCCAATCTAGTCTATGGCCCACAAGCGCGCACACACAAACAAAAGTTGGTTTAGCAACCGCCATTAAATTCAAGAAGTACACGACTACAATTCCCACAAGTCCACGCGGCGGAACGGTAAGCATGAGCGTTTCCGGGTCATTCTCAGATTGAGTCTGTTGTTGAGGTTCGAGTTGGCTTTTTTCTCGCTCTTCTCTTTCCTCTGTAAAGGGCGCAATGATGTAGATAAGGAGAACTTTTGAGACTCTCCATGACATGCGCTACCGGCCTCCGTCCCCGCGGGATTCGGCGTGAAGACTGAGGCGTGAACGTCTGTGAGTCTGATCATAAATCTGATCATAAACAAACACTATCCTCTGCGTGACTCATATTAGACACAGCCAGCTCTACGTATTATTGCAATTATTTTATACTGATATCACACATGCAAAAAGAGATATACGAGTTTAAAAGATCTTATCGGTATTTCTACACTTTTTATTTTAACTTCTACTATCAATACCACTTAACGTTATACTATAACTGTAACATGGTACGCATGGTATTACCATAGTGTCTAATAATGCCATAGTTGGATTGCTACGTTGTAGTTTTGTTTATGACATAACGTATGCATATATATGTGAAGAGTTCATTTGCAAAAACAACTCCGTTTTAACAAATTTCAAAAATCATGTTTTTTTCATTGTGCATTTCAATTACAGTCAAACTGTTTATTTATTTATTTTTTTGGAACTAGGTAAAAAAAACACAGCTAACGAACACAATACAGCAATACAAATATTATAGTATAATAAGAAACATCAGGGTTATCTGTTTTTTCAAATAAACTCTTTGTTAATGCATTAATTTATATTTGTTAATATTTTAGTTAATGCCTAATTAAAAAATATATATTTATTGTCCCATTCTTCATGCTATTTATTTATTTACTTCCATGATTTACAACATTTGCATCAATGCACAATACATTAATATCAATAGGTGTCATATTCCGAAATCTTTATCAGATGGATTGTATTAGTCATGCAAATCATGTATACCTCTTAAGTCAGACATGAGTCCTAAAAAGAAGTTTGGAGAACCTGGAGAGATTTTATAGAGCACACACAGATGTGAAGGTGTGGTTTTGTTTTGGTTATTAGGAAAGAAGAGGAGGATGTGGCAGAGTGTTGGTTTGACCGTGTTGGTGATTGTGGCCACGCTGATATGTGTCCTCCTCTTCATGCTCTTCGGTAAGTAGCTGCCAGAGAAAAGTTCCTGCGATCCTTCATCCAATGCAATGCCATTTTAAAGTGCGATTCGACGGTCTGAATACTTTTGGGGTCACTAGCTTATCTTAAAGCAGAAATGTAAAGATTTGCTGTGGTTGCTCACTCCTTTTCTGAGGAAAAAGCCAACCATTCAGTCACAGGATTTGTCTACAGTGACTTTACAGCCTTGAATTCTGGACTCCTGTGTGAGAATGTGGTCGGTTTAGTCAAGCACCACGAAAATAGACCCGATTTGCTGACTCTCAGTAAGACAGGCGTCTCATTTCCAGAGTTCACTGAGAGTTGAGTGTTGACTTTAGTCAAGGTCTCTCTGACTGACTCCCATCTGTTAAGGGCACAGGAGCAGTAAAAATGGTTTTCTGGACTGTACAAACCTCTCAGCTGTTGCATAAGTGTGCAACGTCCAGTATGTGTGTGTGTGAGAAGTTGTGATCATGTCAGAAGCAGGACTGGATCAGATCTATGTGGGTCACTGCAGTGCACATGCCAATACTTCTGTGTACTGCTAGTTATGAGGAAGATGGGTTAACTAAAGGGTCAGAATATGTTATAAATAATGCAAAAGTTTGTTTTCTGTTGCATTTGTTAATCGTTCTTAATACTACCTTATAAAAAAGACGATCGTCCATTGCTTAAAAAAAATGTTATTACATAAGGCATTTACTAATGGTAAAAATGCAACTTCTGATTTAAAAAATGCATTGGTAAATGTCATATCGTATCCCAAAATCAAAACACAATTTGATTAGTTTTCTTTATGCAGAAGAAAATTATTCTTTTATATTCTATAAGGCAATTTCTCACTAAATTCTTATTACTAAAATGCATTGATATTTTACATGCTATTTTCATTATGAATTCATATTTCTACCAAAAGTAAAAGGATTTTTAGGATATTTTCCATCGACATTATTATTATTTTCATTTTCCTATTTCAATCTTATTACCATAATATTCCATGTTTTACATTTGATTGTATTTTTATTTTCATTTAAATTATTTTATACTAATAATGACAAAGCTAAAAAAAAAACATGATATTTTGCATAAGTAAAATATATATATTTTTTATTGTTATGAAGTCATATTTCTTCCAAAAGTAAAAGAATCTGTGATTTTCAGGATCTTTTGCATTGACATTATTACTATTACTATTTCACTTTCTGTATTTTACCCAATAATGAAAGGGAAACAAATCGTCATTATATTTTTGACATTCCCCACTAAATTCTCCCATTCAGATAGTTTACATTTAATTCTTTATTATGATTCTCATTAGTTTAAGTCCCTATTTTTACATTTTAGTTTTATTTTTCCGAGACATTTTGATGTTAAACAGTGTAACAGTTGGGTTAATGTTCCATATTTAGTTTTTTATCTTAAGGTTTTAAGCATGGTTGGATTTAACACAAAAAACCTTTAATGGCTGCCTAAAAACAACCAAACATTTCTCAGCAAAACAAAATCATATTTGTCAGGCATCTGAAGTGCACTTAATTTTGCAAATACCAGCTGAATCTGTGCT
The DNA here is from genome assembly GCA_032275025.1 of Enteromius treurensis. NCBI lineage: Eukaryota > Metazoa > Chordata > Actinopteri > Cypriniformes > Cyprinidae > Enteromius > Enteromius treurensis. The sequence goes on along the minus strand of JAUCMU010000039.1, from coordinate 17,303,405 downwards.
TAATCAGACCGTTAATGCAAATTATGAATCGGAGTCGAGATAGAAATGCAAAGGCGCATGTCGTCTCACTCCTAGTTCCAGTGTACTCCTGACAGCCTGACGCTGAATGTGTCTTTGTGTTCTGTTTGTAGGGTGGTACGTGGTGTGGCAGCTCTTCCTGTCTAAGTTTAAATTCCTGCGGGAGTTGGTGGGAGACACCGGTTCTCCGCAGGCCGAAACGGAGCCCTCCGAGTCCGAGAGTGAACGCAGCTCACCCCCGACGCCCCGTCACCGACCTAAAAGCGCTCGCCAAAGGATCGCCCCTCCTGATAGCACTACATAGAGCCCTGAGCCAGATCTCCTCCAGTTCATAACTGTGACGTCGTTTCCTGTGTAACGGACCTGCATCAGTCACTGTGCTCTCCTTCACATCCTCTCATCATGGTTCCACTTGTTCACAGCCCATCCGAAGGCACGGTTTCTGTATGAACCAGCTGAGCCTCACGTTCATATCCCGACTAACACGCTGCTACCCTTCGGATGTATTGTATGTTTACGTGAGAGCGCATCGATATGTATCTGTTACTGTTTAACCGATCTCTTAATGACTCAAGCTCACAAACAAACGAAAAACCAAGTTTGTGTCCAGTGTTTTTGTGAGCTAACAGCACTTCTGTTCACACTGACTGGTTCTGACATGTATGAAAGCCGTTTCTGCCACAGAATAAAATAGTAAAAAATAGTAATTACGACTCTTTATCTCTCCGTGTTTTGATGGAAAAACAGAATTAAGATATAAACATCTCATAATTCTGACCTTTTTTTCTCTCTCTGAATTCTGAGTTTACATAAAAAAAAAAGGTAATTGCGACTTCCTGTCTCACACTTTTTCCTTAAACTTGAGATTTTTCTTTTCAGAATGTATTACCTTTTTTATTTTTATTTTTTAATGCCATGCATAAACGAGACAAAATTGTCAATTTACTACTGTGTGAAAAAAACCTCACAATTGTGATTTTATTTTCCACATTTTTAATAAAACAGTTTTTGTTTTTTTTTGAGAAAGAAGATTCAATTAAAGTCACAATTACCTTTTTAATTGTCATTTTTTTGGAAACGGGTTTCCATACAAATTTGTCCGACGAGTGCAATGAAAGCTTCTTTATTTGTCACAAAGTAAACAAGCATTTTGACAGGACCGCACACCCTAACAATATTAGGAATGAGCACACCAGGATGATGTTTTTGCAAAATATCCTTCGCTCTCGACACAGCATAGTGCATTATGATGGCCGCCACCGGTCACCTCCGCTCTGCATCCTTGTGCCTCTGGCTTGGGTTGAGGTCGTCCTGTTTTTGAGCGGATGGATCTCGGATACTCCTGCTGTTCCTAGCTTTAGAAAAGCATTTAGAGCTAGAAATGCTGCACTGACCTCAGGTCAGCCCACCCTGCCTGTGTGTGAAACTGTCCACAGGTCAGCTTCTGAAGGAATGCCGTTATCACCAGTGTAGACGGTCACATGTTTTGTTACATGTTCTTTTCCCTTCATAATAAATATATTTCATAAAACATTGAAGTTGTTTATGTGAACTCTGACTTCAGTGCACCTTTTCTGCGTCAGCAAATTTCACTGCACTACTGAAGGTGTCCACAGGGCGGCAGTAAAAGGATAAAATAATGCGTCACAGCAGGGCTTCAAGGTGGGAACTTTATAAACCACACAAACAACAAAAATGGTAATGCACGATTAATAACACGATTAGGGTTTGCAGTATAACTTTGATCATAATATTGTGCGCTTGCTTCATTAAATATATACACGGAAAGCTTAACTGAAACACTTTTTCTGTACTACAAAAAACGTCCACCAGATGGCAGTAAATGCGAATAAAGGATAGATAAATGGATGGATAGATAACATTCATTACTACCTAACTGTTATTAAGAAATGCACTGATCAGATCACCTTTAGTGCACTTGCAGCTGCTTATGAAATAGCTTAGAGGCCAGGAGTTGCCCATGACGTTGTCTAAAAAATCTTTTTCCCGTTTTAACCTGTATTTTAAAACATATTTTAACATTATATATCTTTATTAACTTGCATTACTGTTATTTCTCGGGTATGAAAAAGTGTCTGCTGAAGAGACAGATAAACGTTGTTTAAACGTATTTGTCTCAGCGCTGATTTAATGTACCTATCAGAGTCGTTTGTGATTACATAGTATTTTATTTGAGCCTAAATTTGATTAGATTAATTAATCAATTATTATAATTGATTAATATGTTTTAATAATTAACAATTATAATTTTAGAGACAAATATCTTCAGACAAATAAACTAAATCTGATCTCCCGAGCGCCACCTGGTGGAAGCTGCATGCAGCCGCTTTAATTAGCAGCAGAACGTTGACAAATTTGAAAGAGTTCATGGTCCTTTTTCTATCCATATTATTTTAAAACATGGTAAAATATAAGATATACACTGGGTAAATTAAATGTGACCCTGGACAACACAACCAGTCGTAAGTGTTAATTTTCTGAAATTAAGATGTCTACATGATCTGTAAGCTGAATAAATAAGCTTCCCAGTGATGTGTGATTGGGATGGATAGGACAACTATATAAAAATTTGAAATCTGAGGGTAAAGAAAAATCTAAATGCTGAGAAAATCACCTTTAAAGTTGTCCAAAAATAGATCTTATCAATGCATATTACTAATCAAAAATACTTTCATGGAACATGAACTTTACTTACTATTCTAATGATTTTTGGCAAAAAAGAAAAATCAATCATTTTGACCCATACACATTGTTAAAAATATACCCCAGCGACTTAAGACTGGTTGTTTGGTCCAGGGTCACAAATGACAGATATAATAAAATCTTTTGGACCAGAAACACAAGATGCATAAACTGTCAAATTATATTTTTAAAGAGAGGCGGCTACCCTTTGTCCGTCCACAGCGTTTTAAAATCTATTGAAATATATGCAGCATTTACAAAATGAAAGAGGTAAGAGGCTTTGCCGTGCACAGAAGCTGTTATTTTGAGGCCTTAGAATACTTCACAGGAAATGGCTGTGGTAAGCCACGGAAATGACATCGCCAGCGCTGCTCTGGTCGCCACTGTACTCCCAGGTCAGACCTTCCTGTTCTCTTTTTCTCCCCTCCTCCTTACTCTTGCTTTTCTGCATCAGGTTTGCAACACAAGGGCTGCAATTCTGTGGTGTCATTGTTTGTGACTCTGCAATGTAAGAGAGCTTGCTACTGTTGCATGTCAACATGAACGGTCATGAAAGGTTATTTTGGAAGCGTTTGGAAAGGGCATAACTATTAAAATATTCACGTACATCTACAGTGTTACTAAAATTATGCATATTCTGGTCATGGGTAAGCATGAAGGCTGTATTGCATGTTTGCCTCTTGATATTGCGGATATCGAGATATGTTATTTCAATTAAGGTCAAGAGGTTTCTTGAAGAGGTGATTGGTTGACACTGTGAAGCAGTGATTGGATAATTCATCCCTCCCTCCTCAGGCTCTTTAATTCAGTGCAGATCCAACTAAAGACACATCCAAGACCGCAGAACTCCCCTGATGCCGTTATAAGAGTGAGATAAATCAATAGGAAAGGGTTTGGAGAGCGAGATGGGAAGAATTTACCACTCTCTTACCATGTTTAATGAAAGTTGTTTTTCAAAAGGCTTTCTCTTTGTTTCCCCTTTGTTTTTGTTGAAATCGTTAATTACGTGTAAATGCCAGTCAGTGGATGCTCATGCTTTTACGGAGATTTGCGAGTTTGGTTCCCAGCAAGATTGATAGCATTCGTTACCAAGAGTAAAAGAGGGAGAATGTTCTAGAAGCACAAAAGAATGACCGCTGGCATGTATTTATTTTCAAGATGATTTATGTGGTGTTGTTTTGGAGGTAATCTCTTTGTTTTTTTTTTTTAAAGTGCAGATTAAATTATGATCCTAAGGGATTAAATAGAAAAATATGAAGCTTTAACCCCTTATTTCTTTGAACATATGTGTTGTTAGATCTATAAAGTTGCATAGAATGTGTTTTGGGGACCTAGTTTTTTTAGGCATGTGAATTGTTTGTGTAATTCTTTTGAGTGGAGTTTGTGCTGCATTGTTTCAATCTTTCTTCAAGGTAAGCATGCAAAAGCAATTGTTTTGTAACTGGCCATGAGTTTATAGATTGCATGTGAGTTTGCACAGACATTGACTTGAATTTGTATTATGCTGTTTTTTTTATTTTTATAACTTACAGTACATTCAAAGTATATATTTACATGTTATGATTATATTTCTAAATGAATATATGATCATTTAAGGCAGCAACTGAAGGGGTAGTTCTCCCACAATTCTGACTTTATATCTCACAATTCTGACTTTATTTTGCAACGGTGACTTTATATCTCGCAATTCTGACTTTATATCTCACAATTCTGACTTTATTTTGCAACTCTGACTTTATATCTCGAAATTCTGACCTTACAACTCGAAATTCTGACTTTATCTTACAATTGTGACTTTATGACTCGAAATTCTGACTTTATATCTCGAAATTCTGACTTTATCTCGCAATTCTGAATTTTATTTTGCAACTTTGACTTTATCACACTAAATTTTGACTTTACCTCACAATTCTGACTTTATTTAGCAATTCTGACTTTATATTTCACAATTTTGACTTTATAACTCGAAATTCTGACTATATATCTCACAATTATGACTTTATATCTCCTAATTGCGAGAAGAAGAAAAAAAGCCAGAATTGTGAGATAAAAAGTCGTACTAACCTTTTTTATTTTTTATACAGTGGTGAAAATGGGCTTCCAACTTTTAAGCTGAATTTGGTTTTTGTTATTTTTTTGATTTGGTATTCTTTTGTTATGTAAAAAACAAACAAAGAAACAACACTGTAATATAATATAATACTGCTGTAGGTAACAAATGTCTCCGTTGTGTGCCTACAGTGTACAGGGAATGATCCATCAAAAATTTGCCCATTAGCCACTGGTTATGGTTGATGAAACTGGTGCACAGCTGCATAGAGCCGCAGAGCACCTGCTGCATGAGCTAATGTCCTTCATCTCACCGCAGGCCACACGCTAAATCATCATGTGCATCTGTTAAAAACATTGTTAGATGCGAAAAAGCCAAATTAACCATATTTTAAGGCCTTTCAGATGAGATGGCAAAGTAAAAAACCTACCAAATTAGATTGGGCAGACATGTGGTGCTCCGAATGTTCCAGCAGGTTAATGTTAATGATAATATGGTGTGGCACTCTGTTCAGGCCGTGCTCGACTTACTCTTGAATCCCCTTAGCATGGCCTCTCATCATCACCGCTAACCCACATGAGCCATGATACATGCTCATTTCATTACGGCCTGGAATGGAAAGTATTAGTCACCAAGGTCCAAAGAGATGGTTTGGGACGCGCGCATCCATCTAAGGTCTTTTTTTTAACAGATTATATCTGTCCAATTGGATCATCTGATAATACTTTGGGAATTATGGATCAGTGGGACATTGAGTTATGTTAATGGAGCTCTTGGGAAAATGTCTTCCTCGCTTCAGCCAGATTTCACGTTTGTTTGACATGGTTTACTCGAGTAGCTATGCTGCGATAGCAGAATCAATCTCACGAAAACAAGTTTGCCGCAAAAACAAAAATTCCATGTGGAAAAAAATTATTTTAGCTGCAGTTTTTTTTTAGCGTTGTGACATTTTATTAATAATAATAACAACAAAAAACTATTTTTTTTTAATTTAAATATTTTTAATTAATAAAATCCAGTATTTCTTTAAATAAGTGAAAAGTAGTAAAACAAATAGTGCCATGATATAAAAATGTTATATCTGTTGTATATATTTTTATATGTACATTTATTTTTGTCATAATACAGTAATAAAAAATGCATTTTCTGCATTACAGTAATAAAAACAGGTGGAAAAATGTTGAATTGTAAAAACAAATTATAGATAAAATACAAAAAATATTAATGATTTTAAAGCAAGCATCAATTTTTTTATATTTTTTTATTTTGGGGTAAAATATGACCTGGAACTTTTTTTCCTATCACAATGTTGAAACAAAAACAAGTGAGACACCATTTCTAGGGCAAAGACAGATACATTTTTTACTTTGTTCATACCATTCTCTCGGCACAAAATACAGCACATTTTTTAAAACAAACTATTTCCATTTGAGGTTCTGGCATTCAGCAATACAAGATAATTAGCAGTTAAGGACTTGTAAAGTGCCTAATACACACAACGATCAGGAATGTTAACGGTCACTCTACAAACGCAAGTCAATCATTTCTGTTCATACAGTTAATATTATTATCATCATCATTATTATTATTATTATATAAAACAAATCTACACAAAATACAGAGCCAGATATTTACAGAAAGCTGGACTATTTACAAAAGACAATTTTCAGTGATGCATCTATAGGAGTATAAATATATAGATATGTTAAAATGACAGTCTTTGTTCAGAAGTAAGTGACATCATGCTGATGACATCACAATCCCGCCATTTGTGATAGTTGCACTTTAAATTGTTGTGCCAAGTGCGAGAGGTCCGTCACGCGGTCAACCATTTCCTGTACAGCGGCTGTGTTGGGATAGTGAAGGGCCGCTATTTTGGTGGCACCCACGACTGTCTTCAGCATCTCGCACAGCATGTTGCTTAAGTTCATGACGCGATTCGCCACTTCAGCCACCGAGGCTTGTCTCGACAGCGTGTCCCCGATAAACACAAGTTTGTGTGCGCTCAGGATGACAAACTTGCTATGCGCAACGAAGATTCGCGGAGGTTGCCCGGCTTTCACGCAGCCGAAAAAAGCGTCTACCGCATTCAACAGTGTCACAAAGTGCTGTTCGCATTGTTCCGCGTAGAAACCTAAAAGCTGGCGATCACGCAAACACATCGGAGCTCCGCCTCCCATGGAGAAATTAGAGGAGGAGTCTGAGGAGGAGGAGCCTGTTGAATGTTGGTGGGACATCCATTCAGTGATGTCGTTCTCTACAGGTTTGATCACTTCCTGTTCGAGCTGTTTGAACTGGTTCAGCTGTTAAGTGAGAGAAAGAAATACGGAGTTAGAATTACTTAAAATTAGCATTACCATAATGCAAAAAATAGTCCATGTCTTTAATGGTGGAGCTTTTTAAATAATGAAATGAAAAATAAAATTGGAAATATATAATAGTTAATTTTTAAATACCTAAAATAGGTAATTTTTATATATTCTTTTAAATACCTATAATAGTTTTTTTTCAGGGATAAAGTTCACCAGTTTAGCAAAAAAAAAAAGTAATTATTTATTGGTGCTGTCAAACGATTAACCGCATCCAAAATAAAAGTTTTTGTTTACATAATATATGGATGTATATTTTTTATGTATATATATAAATACACACAGACACAAATGTTGCAACTTGCGTCTTTTATATGAATAAAGATGCGTGTTTTATTTGGGATAAATATATATACCTCACAAAAAAAAAATACTGAATATATATTGTGTCAATGTGAAAATCAACTACCTCAATATTTTTCTAACAATTTATTTTTCCTGATTTTGACATATACCATTGGAATATAACAATGTGTAAATATCCTATAGTTTATATGGGAGATCTGCACCTGTGAGGCTGTTATAGTAAAACTGTGATATATGGTGAACATATGGACACCCTAACATCTCATATGATGCAGTTGTTAACTGACTTGGTCAACAAAAGCCTTTCACTCGTGATGAGTCACTCATGTGTGAAGAAAACAAATGCTTTCACCACCCTGTTCTTTCACTTAATGTGTTCACAACTGAAGTCTTTTTCGGCTGTTTCTATTCTTATCCATTCTGAGGTTGATCTGCATCTGTATTTCTGTATTAATCATAAGCTACTTCCCTGTTCATTGACAACTTACGCACGAGCTGATGGCATTTATGTGCACGTGTCATTTACCTGTTCTTGTCCGAGTTGGACTTTGCTTTGTTTGGTGATGTTCTCCTTCTCCAAGAGCTCCTTCTGTTGACGTTCAAATTCATCTTTTCCCTGCAAAAACAACAAAAGGTCAGATAGCGAGTTGAAACAGTTTGTTTCAAAGCAGAAACTAGCATCTCATGCCCCAGTGAGCAGCCAAAGGCTACTGTGGTATTAAACCAATCCCTTTCTAAATTAGAAAGCCTGTCTTTATTTGTCTTGTGAACTAAATTGGAATAAGCAATCTTCTCTTTCTTTTTACTTTAAAACACTGTTCTGGCAGCATCTAAATTGTCCTCTTTTAGCCTTTTGCATGAGATTGAAGTACATGCTTAGATTTGAATCCCAACAGCATATCACTTTCTGCATGCTCAAATGTAAGCGATCTCATTACTAATCTCTGCATCCAGGATTAACAGATGATAGAGTAAAGCCAATGGACTGTTTTTCAAGTTTAGCGCTGCCAGACTTTTTTGTACATTATTTTTAACTCCACTTTTGATTGGATAAATAGATAGATAGATAGATAGATAGATAGACAGACAGATAGAGTTTGGATAGATAGATAGATAGATATGTTTCTCACCTGTAGGTGGACGTAGTCATAATCTTCCATCCAACTTTTAACGCACTTCTCGCTGTTCATGTTTGCTTTGTCATGAGACACAGGGAAAGGTTTGGTCTGGGCTCCATAGCTTTTATCCTCTGTTGGGGTGCAAGTAAAAGGGCGAACAATGCCCTCTATTGGTGCTCTTCTGAAAAGCAGCTCCGCACTGCCCCCTACTGTTGAAGCCAGTTGCTTGGCATCATCAGGCACCGTCCGTGACACCATTACAAAACGTTCCAGTTCGTCACTCTTGTTATGATGCTTGGCCCCTGTAACTAGGATATTAAGCACCCAGCAATTGTTTTCTAAAGTTTGGTGTGTTTGTTGAAGAATCTGATGTGAATCTTCTAGACGTTGCAACTGGCGTCGCAACTTGGAGTGCAATCCTGAATCGGACAATGTGGTGGCGTTCGCAGCTGCTCCACGACCAAATACAAGAAAGTCTGTGAGCGCACATTTGACACGCTCCAAAGAAACGCGGACCTCATTGGTGTGACGCTCCATGAAGCTGTACGTTCGCCAGTGAGGCGATGCCGCAAGTGTTTGCAGCGCACAAACCGAAGACTCCAGACCTTGCTGGAGACGACTCAACCTCTGGACCGCAGAGTCTAGATCCAACGCTAGCCGGCCCTCTGCGGGTGATCCGGCGGAAGAAGAGGAAGTCGACATACTACTGCGAGTGCTTTCTGTGCTGGAAAACGACAAGCGGTTGACACCCTCTGTCACGTCACCGAGTAACCGAGCGTCTCCTGGTGGAATATCGTAAACTGATTTGTTTCTGTCTCTTTCAGAAGAAGCGTGTCGATTCTGCTGCATTCCACGTGGAATATCGTACAAGTCCTGAGACCCACTTGCAGCCAGTTGACTGGCAGGAATGTCGTAGATTCCAGCGCTGTTGTTAATGCCCTTTCGGGACGTTGGCTCTGAGCTGGGCGGGAAGTCATAATTGGAGCATGGGGAAGCTTTGGAGAGTGACAGTGGTGGAACGTCATATATCCCTTCTTGCTTTTGCTTCGAAGCCTGCGGAAAGTCATAATTCCCTTCGTCTTGTGTTATGCTATTCTTGGAAGGTGGCGTGGAGTACACCTGTGGAAGAGAGAGTTTGGTTAAACATGAAGTACCTGTCAAGTGCATATCAATATTGAATATTTTAAACGGATTAAGCACTCACTGCAGTATTGATACACCTATACTGACAATACATTTTTGGCTTCTTGTCACTGTCACTGTTAGTTTTACTAAGCCATTGCTTGGTTTTATTATCCCATCTCATTTTAAAAGACAATCAATATTCCAAAAATGTTTTAATTTCTCTGTTCCAATAGCCTCGTGGTTAGTGCGTCGAAATCTTGGCCACCTGAGCTCGATTCCCATCTCAAGATGTTTGGCCGATCCTGCTCCCCTCTATCTTCCCAGTAATTTTCTTTCTTCTCTTTACTGTCTTATCTCAATAAAAAAACCCTCTGATTGACTTCACTGACACCATCGAATAAGTATAATAACTGAACTTGAACTGTAAACCTGCTCTACAGCTGAATCGACTTATTTCCTAATTAATAACCTTTATAACATCAGCACTGTGGTCAAATCAAATTGAATACTCCACCCCAAAATGAAAATTTGGTCATTCATCTTATATCCCCATGTTGTTCCAAACACGGAACATTTCGGAACACAATTTAAGATATTTTGGATGAAAACCGGGAGGCTTGTGACTGTCCCATTGACTGCCAAGTAAATAACACTGTCCAGTCCACAAAAGTAAATTTTCATCTAAACGACATGGGGTTAAGTGATTAATGACTAAAGTTTCATTTTGGGGTGGAGTAGCTATTTGATATTGTATTACATTTCCCTGTGATATACAGTATTGCATATTCAAAATATGTTTATAATGTAACCAATATCTTGACAACACTAACAAGCACCAAGTTTGAGCTGCTGACAGTCTATTAAGTCTAGTTTTGCATTTCATGGAAGTTCTGAATAGTACATGGAAAATCCTGCCATCCAGCTAAAGGATAAAACCCGGGATTGACCTGACAGCGTAATGGAAGTACATGGGGCGTGCCAATAGGACATTAGTCAATAAATAAATGCAACGGCCTGTAAGTGATTTCTGTCAAGCGTAGAATCTATCTTTCACAGTTGAGTACGGGTTTCCTCAAACCCTAATTAAATACGACTAATAATAGGCTTCCACATACATCCAGTGTATTTCAAACAAACTCGAGGCGCTGCGCCACATTTTGCCAGGAGCAGCGGTGAAACATAAGCGGTGCTTCAGCACAATTATTTCTGTTTTGACCTCCTTGCAGAGTTAAGAGCACTACTCTGAGTTTGACTCCTACATTACTGGCAAGCTAAGCTTTAATTTGCTAACCAGGGGAAAGTAATAAAAATCTGAGTATTTATTTCTTTGTAAAATTTCTGGGAAATATAAAAAAAATTAAATACTGGGGTAGCTTATAAATATATTTTTATTATTCTTTTTGACACATTTGACTGTTTGCATCAAACTCAAATTTATAGACCACCGGATTGTAGGACAAGTTATGTGCTAACATTTTATACTAATCCTAATCTGCATGTACTAATTATCATGACATCGTAATGGATATTATGCACTGAAAGATTATCATACCCCTTGTGATGTTGCCGGTATGTCATACAGTCCCTTTGACCGCAGGTCCAGGGAAGGGGGGGTGTCGTAGAGGCCCTGGTTTCTGGAGATGCCGTGCTGTCCAGTTTGTTTGCTTGCCGGAATATCATACACCTGTGTGGGTGTTTAAAATATAAATACGTGTATGCAGACATCTACATTAGTACATGTAATTGATAGTTAGTGACACTCACCCCCTGTTGACGAATTGGTGGAACATCGTATAGGTCATGAGATGAATCTGACGCAGGACTGAAGGCGTATGCTTGCCCTACACGGATCGGGGTCACCACCTAAAACAAGAATACGCATGTTAAAGTTGGAAACAATGTATTCATAGATTAAATATGTCATAAAAAGGGATCTGACAACACCCTACAAAAATATTCATTTTCACAACCATAAGAATTCTTAGCTTTAAGTATAAACAACAGTAGTAATAATAATAATAAAAACGCATATATATATATATATATATATATATAATTTTAAAAATAAAATCTTCAAGTGCATTTAATATAAAGATATATACAATCTAATTTCTATTAATATTTACTCATACTCACACTTTTATTTGTATACATAAAAATGTTAAAATAAAATATATGTATCTGTGTATATGTAATATATATATATATATATATATATATATATATATATTAGTGCTGTCAAATGATTAATTGCGATTAATCGCATCCAAAATAAAAGTTTTTCTTTACATAATATATGTGTTTATGCTGCGTTTATTTATTATGTTTA
>JAUCMU010000039.1:17258206-17287785 GCA_032275025.1 Enteromius treurensis | reverse complement strand
CTATCCATCTATCGTTCAATCGTTCTATCTATCTATCCATCTATCGTTCAATCGTTCTATCTATCTATCTATCTATCGATCGTTCTATCCATCTATCGTTCAATCGTTCTATCTATCTATCCATCTATCGTTCAATCGTTCTATCTATCTATCTATCTATCTATCGTTCGATCGTTCTATCCATCTATCGTTCGATCGTTCTATCTATCTATCTATCTATCTATCTATCTATCTAATTGTATCTCATTATATTGATGTTTATCCATCTGTTTTTCAATCCATCTGTCTGTCGTTCTCTCTGTCTATCTGTCCGGTCAAGGTTTTATTATCAGGCCAGAATTCATAATCTTTCAAATCTTTTTGCTTTTATAGTTAAAATGATGTACGTAAGCTGCATTAGGTTTCACTTCCTTAGGGTTCTACATCCTGTTTGGTGCCTCAATTCAAATTCAGGCCATGGAAAGAAAAATGCGCAATCATGGTCCATATTAGTTAACTCGTTGCTCTGTTTTCTGAAGCGTAGAACACATAACACATCTTTGGTGGTCCGAGATGAAGCTGAGGTCATACTGCGAGGTCTTTTAGACTCAACCCGCTCGCGCTCGAGACGTTCATTAGCGCTAGATATGTGCATAATTAATTTCACAAGGGAGTAAACATCCCTTAATTGTCACGGATACAAACTTTTAATCACGCCAGCATCTCCATTTGTTAGGTGTTTTATGTAAATCTGGTCATTAGCCAACTGCTGTTGACCGTTGCTTTGCTTTCCTGAGCAAACGTCTGCTGCAATTATCAATCTATAATTCAGAAACAGCGCTTCTCGAGCACTCGGTGTGAACTTGACCATTATAATCCACTCAAAGGCTTGGGTTACTCCTCTCAGCGTAATGCAAATGTAATGCAGCTCAGAGCAGAAGAGGATCATGGGAGCGCTGGTGCTGCGGGTTTGAGTGCGGCTCTTCAGCTATCAGACCAGATTCTCCTGCAGAACATCTATCTATCTATCCATCTATCCATCTATTGAAAGCAGGTATTATTTCTGATAATCAGCGGTAACTAGTAATCTCAGTTGATCTCTGGTGAAGACACGTTCTCTGTGAGACGAGTTCGAGCAAAGGCTGCTGTTGTTGGGTCCTGATCCAAACATCCATTAAACCAGCCGCCAGGAACTCTGCCAATTTTGTCATTAATACGGTACAACCCTTTGTCTTGTTTTTTCCTGTCCTTTTCCGTCCAATCTCTGTAAAACTGATGTTTAGCACTCACTTTAATCACAGCCGTTCCCAGTCAAGGACACCAAACTCCGTGGCAGTGCTGAGTTCAGGATTTTCAGTCAGTAAATGCAGGAAAAGCTGGAGTTTTCGTTCATGTTTGGTAGATCTGTAGCTGTGTTCTGTATCTAGTGAGCTGCATCACTGACCACATCAACAAAACCCAATTTGCTGTTAGCATGTTGCACATAAATATAGTGAAAATTGTGCATTTTTATCATTTAACTGTGCAGATACTTTATGCATAGAAATGTTTTTTTCTATAGCTTCCTTTGTTGTGAAATGGACCTGATCCTTCAGAAATCATTCTTATACACTGATGTACTGCTGAACAAACATTTCTGATTGTTATCAGTGTTGAACACAGTGGTGCTGCACAATATTTTTGTGGAAACTGACACATTTTGTATTCCAGGATTCACAGATGAATAGAAAGCATTTATATATAATATGTATATAATATAATATGTGAAGCTGATAAACACTGCAATGCTAGCTTGTTGCATGTTAACTGATCATCTCAGAAGTCTTGGTTTTTCTCGTCTGTAATTGTCTGATGTTGTTGAGAGCTTCATTGATTCGAGCTGGAAGTGCGCTGAGATAATGTAAACTCACATGGTATGATCAGAAACACAGATGTAGTGCTTCAGCGACGTCTCCTGATCTGCATGGCTTGTTTGGCTTTGGTTTCCTCTGTAATCAGGGAGGGTTTTCTCAGTGGATTCTTAAATATGAAGGATTGTTTCTCAAGTCTAGATGTTTCAGTCTTTTGTTGGAGTTCGGCAGGCTCAATGACGACAAACAGCTCACACTCTCTCATTACATTACAGCTCTGTGTGTTCTTTTAAATCACACAGGTCCGCTTGTTTCAGGACTGCAAAGGTTTACTTATTGAGACATGGTCCAGGATATCCCTGTACTTGGCCCTGTACATCTTTCCCTCAATTGCAATCAGTCGTCCTGTCCTGTGCCTGCAGCCGAAAGCGGGTCACTCTGTCATAAAGCCCCGACTGATGGAGGACTGCAGTGATGGTTGACTGTCTACAACTCTCTCCCATCTCCCGACTGCATCTCTGGAGCTCAGCCACAGTGATCTTTGGGTTCTTCTTTACCTCTCTCACCAAGACTCTTCTGGCCGGATGGCCAGCTCAAGGAAGGGTTCTGGTCGTTCCAAATATCTTTCTTTTAAGGATTATGGAGGCCACTGTGCTCTTAGGAACCTTAAGTGCAGCATAATATTTTTGTACCCTTGACCAGATCTGTGCCTTGCCACAGTTCTGTCTCTGAGCTCTTCAGGCAGTTTCTTTGACCTCATGATTCTTATTTGCTCAGACATGCATTGTGAGCTGTAAGGTGTGTGGCTTTCCTAATCAAGTCCAATCAGTATAATCAAACACAGCTGGACTCAAATGAAGGTGTGGAATCATCTCAAGGATGATCAGAAGAAATTGACAGTGCCTGAATATATATATATATATATAAGTCACAGCAAAGGGTCTGAATACTTAGGACCATGTGATATTTCAGTTTTTCTGTTTTATTTCTTCAAATTTATTTTAATTTTTTTTAACTAGTAAAGCTTTTACAAAAATGTTACAAGAGGTCTCAGAATGAAATGTGAAAACTTATTAACTGCATATGTTATTTCAGGCATTTAACAAAATACCCATTCAACAACCCAATGATTCTGGGACAATGGAACTGAAAGTGCTAAAATTGCTATTTTTGGTTATGTTGTTATTAACAGATGTAGACGCTGAGATCAATATGAGATACCTATGTGAAGCTCTTCCAGATTGTCATCCTGAGGTCCGATTCTTGTTACCCCTTCCTGTAGCACCAAATAATAACAAACATTTATAGAAGTCAATAAGAGGATTTGGTTGAAAATAAAAAATGTTATTCTTCCGTGTCTTATTTTTTGTTCCTTATACACCTACACCTAAGGACTTGTCTACTGTTTATGAAAGATAAAATACCTGCTTATATAAGCCCGAACACATGGGAGCACAATCATTTCCAGGTGACTTAAGCCTTTAAAGGAAAGCCTTTTGCAACCTATCAGAACTAACCTCTTAGAACAGATTTACGTAAAGACCACTGAGTAACTCACTCAAATGTACCTGCACAACCACACAAAAGTACGAAAGAGGAAAGTGAAAAAAAAGAGGGAATGTCTGGACCACATGACCAAAGCTCTGAGCTGTTTTACCTTCCTGTGAGAGGTATCTCAAGAGTTTTGCGCACAGAACAAGAGTAGAAAAGATAGAAGAGAAATGAAGAGAAAATCTATTGGAGGGAAAAAGAGAAAGAATCATAGGTTAATACTCCGAAAGGACTTTGTAGAGAGAAGCCTAGCTAAGGATTAAAGGGAAATGACAGGGAAAAGCAATGTCTTGCATATAACTAGCTGAATAATTCTACCCGAAGGTGGTAGATGGTGACCCCTGTGCTGAGGACGTCTGGCTCTAGAGGGATGAGGTGGGGCAGGAGTGAGTGAATCAGGACTCCTGCTCTGTCCTGGTTAATGTCCACACTGTAGCGCTCCAACAGGGCTCGCTTATCATCCCAACTCTCAGACCAGTCCTGCGTCAGCTGCTCCACCTGCAGAGGAAACATGAGCGACTGAAAAAAATGTGTAAACGTATCAAATATCTTCATGGA
Organism: Enteromius treurensis; assembly: GCA_032275025.1. NCBI lineage: Eukaryota > Metazoa > Chordata > Actinopteri > Cypriniformes > Cyprinidae > Enteromius > Enteromius treurensis. The sequence goes on along the minus strand of JAUCMU010000039.1, from coordinate 17,283,847 downwards.
ACATGACTCCTTAATATTCTAATGATTTTGCCATTAAAAAAATTATAACAATTGTGACCCATACAATATATTTTTGCCATCTGCTATATACTCCAGCCACTTAAGACGTCTTGTGGTCCAGGATCACATATATAACGTAACAAAAGATTTATATTCCAAATCAGTAAACATTTTATTGATTAAAGAACCGTTTCCACATAAATATTAAGCAGCATATAAGAATGATTTCTGAAGGATCGTGACACAGACGACAAGTAATGGCATGCTGTACAAATGCAGTACGGTACATTTTAAAATGTATTTCAAAAATAAAGTTTAATAATGATAATAAGAGCCTTAATAATAAGAGTTATGACAATATAGACTTAATAATGAGAATCAAAGCCATACTTGATATAGTTACATTGTGTTGTATGTCACAATTTCATGACATTATGTTGCTATTTTGCTAAAGAGCAAAAATTACAAGATATAAAGTCACTTGTTGTTGTGAAACGAGGAAGTATAAGTAGTCGCAATTGCAAAATTTAAAGTAGAATTGTAATTGCAAGAAACCAAGCTGTTATCATGATATATAAAGTCTCATCGCAAAATATGAAATGCAACCTTGCTGGGTGTAAAAAATATTACCGGTCTCCACCTTTTAACCAGCAGTGTACATAAATAAGATCATGTGGGTGGACTAACCTTCAGTTCATTCTGTAGAACTATATCAGACAAGCTACCTTCTCTCTCATCACTGAGAGATGGACTGGGATTCCTTTGCTGTGGATGGAAAAAACATTTATCAGTCAACGCTTGTTTTATGTGAATATGGAAATCGTTGGCTTTAACCAGGCACCTGAAAAGGGTCCATTGCATTTTAATCCTAACCAGCTGCAACAATAAACAGCACATGACAACAAGACTTGGTTTTCGTTACAGCTGACAGTGCTAAGTAGTCCTGTCCTCACTGGACTGGAATCTCATTTGTCAAATTCTCACTCCATATATTGGTCTAATTACTTTACACCCAAAACCTATGTTGTATTTAGTCAGTTTGAGCAGTTAAAATGATGGATTTCATGTGGTGTGTAACACAGCTCTAAGTCAAGGAAAACATCCTGAAACGTTTTAAATCTGAAAGTGCACCATGTGTAAAGTTATTGTCTCTCAAAACAAAGGGTTGACTCTGAATCATTGAAACGAGTCTTTGAGTCCCAAGCTGTTTCAAACTCACAAACACTGCTTTAAATGAAACAGACCAATCACCAGAGGCATTAAAATAATCATTTGGGAGTCGCTGTACAATTAAGGTAAAAATAAAATGCATGTTATAAAGAAATTAAAGAGTTTTTGCATGTATGTCAACCTGTTGTTTGGGACTCCCGAAACACAAAATATGAACACTTCATAACCCATAAAAAGCGCACTTTAAACTCTGGTACCATTTCAAAGCTGAGCAGCATGCTCTTCAGACGATCGATTTCCTCTCGGAGTTCTCTGATCAACCTCACATTGGCATCCTGAGGTCAAATAAAATGTTTTATATTAGTTTCATGACATCATTTTCTTTTGATGGTGGTAAAGATATCTGAACACACCTCATTGACTCTTGGCTTGTTGACGATGTTCCTGGCGTGAGCTGCATAGCGGAGAGTGCTCAGGGTCTCGTTGTAGCTGCTGCTGGACGGTGAGACAGCTGGAGGACAATCAATCTCAGAATCAGCTCCACTAACAATGAAACAGACGCAGCAAACAGCACATCCAGACTCCGAATGGCTTACTTGCGATCATGATGGTTTTGGAGTTGCCGCCCAGACTGTCTTTGAGAAGCCAGGTGAGGACAGAGTCCCTGTAGGGAATGAAGCACTGCCTGCGCCCGCTGCCCGACAGAGAGCTGGACTGACTGCCCACCGTGCTCCCTTCACCCTCACTGAGCACACTGTTAATGCTCTGACTGCTGCTGAACATCTGAGAGTTCTGAGCTACAAAAACAAAGTGCAAAGTCACGGCAGGGACGATAAGAGTGGATGGTAAGAATAGAGAAGGCCCGGTGCCTACCAAGAGCGGAGATGACGATGCCTAGGGTGACAAGAGATTTGTTGATGTTGGCTCCTTCTGTTATTCTGTCTCTGCAGTATTGAGGGTCGGCTCGTTCGCTGACACAGCACAAAGACGGATATTTCAAGTTGAGTTAGCACTCTACCATTCACAGTTATGTGAACAACCACTAGAGGGCAACTCGGCCACATACTGTGCCATTGTTTCGTGTCAGGGGAAGCAGTTTTCTGGAGATGACACTAACCTGCCAGCCAAGTCCACCAAGTTGATCTTGCTCACTGTTTCTGAGGGTAGGTTATTTTCTAGAATAGCCTGTAAAGAGAAAACACTGTTTTGACAAGAATATACTGTACATCAGCATTCGAACGTTTGGGGCAGGAAGGATGATTTTTAACATTTCTTTTATGCACTTCTTTGATCAAGAATACCGTAAAAGCAGTAAGATAACACTTTAGCCTAGGGACAAATTCTCTCTATTAACTAGTTGCTTATTAGCATGCCTATTATTCACATATAAAGCACATATTCTTCATGACCATGTTCATAATCTACAATCAATACCTAACCTTAATCAATACTTTTTAATTATTAATAATCAGCAAATTAGAGGTTTGCTAAGAAACAAGTCGTAGTTAAGGGTTTATAATTTTCAAGACTTTGACCATAAAAATAAAGTCTGGCCAACGGTAAAATTCTGTAATATTATTGCATTTTAATACTAGACTTGTGCATGTTGTGCATGTGCTGATTTATTTGATTTTCGTATTATTGGGATTTTAAAAAAAGACTGATTAGAGATCATCTGTTGCTTTGTACTGAATGAATCCAAACCTGTGTGTATTGAATGGAAAAGATGGCATGAGATCGACTGCTAGCGTCATGGACGTGTGTAGCGGCTGTGATGCGGTTAGCGATGCCCTCCTCAAGCAGATCCACTGCTTGTTTGTAGTCAGTCACTACATGCTGAGAGAGACCTAAAATCAACAACATAACAGCATCATCATCCTCTCCATGATTTGAGTCACCCTGCTAGAAAATAGAAATGGAACAATATCAGGAAGACATGATGCTAAATCATATTTCTGTATGTAAAGTCTTAAAGTCTTAACATGTATTAATTGATCTTTTTTTCCTGACCGTAAAAAAAAAAAAAAAAAGAAGTTGAGTACTGAAAATATTTTTTTGCATACTTCAAAGTGTCTCAAGTGTTCAAATAATTTTTTAGGTCACTGTGTGAGAAACGCAGAAACACTGAGCTTCTAGCAGCCACATGGAAGTGAGATCACTTCCTTTGCTGCGCTGGGCTTTCTCTTAATACACACAATGACTGGATGTCGGACACGAAGGGAGAAAGAGAGAGAGCAAGCGAAAAAGGAGGAGCAGATACAGTCATACATGCTGTCTACTCTCAGCACTAGCTGTGGTGGGAATTGAGTTGCAAATGCAAACAGTCAGGAATTAATTACTTATGTACACAATTACCTCTTTCATAAAAATACACAGCCATTCATCAAATGTTGTAACTCAGTGAGCGCTTTCCTCAGGTTTTCATTAGTACTGGTTACACAAGGTAATTTGACTTTGTTTGAAGGGCTTCACCAGATTTCTTTCTTTCTTTAATAAATCAGTGCGTTTGCTTTTGTGAACACTCACCCTGCACATAGGGCCCCTTCTCTGGGTGTTCTCGAACCCTGAGGGGTGCTGGCTTCTTCTGCTCTGCACCTCTCAGGAGATCACGCACACGCTCGTTATAGATCTCTAAAAAACTGAGAAGGAAAATTAGGTTGTCATTTGCTTTTGCTAACAGGCGGGCTTCTGCTTCATTTTGAGGATAGGTTTGCTGATAATGTTTGGGAAAGAGCAAAAGAAAAAGAAACAGAGGGTTTCCTTCTCACCTTATTTCCACTCTACAGCTCTGTCCATCTGCAGACTCAACTCCTGACCTAAAAAGACCCTTTAAGAAAAAAGGGTAAAGATAGGCTTATTTAGTGAGAAAATAACCCCATTATCATTTACTCAACCTCACGTCATTCCTAAACAATACAACACAAGTCATATTTAATGAAACCAGAGATTTATGTTCATTTATTGAGGGTCAATGCAACCAAAGATTTGATGCTTCAAAAAGCTCAAAAGACACTATAAAAGATATCCACATGAATCAAGAAGTTTAATCTAAGGCCCTAAGAAATGCATTTTATTTTTTCCCAAGTTCATTTTTTCCCGTTTTAACTTTTCTGGTTCACTGAAATTGTCTTAACCCCTTGAACTCTGCTGCATTTTGGGGATTGTATTACTGATTTTTGCATACCTATACCAGGGCTTGACATTGGCACCCGCCCCCGCCAAATGCGGGTAAAATTTGTCTGTGGCGGGTAAAAACTGTAGTCTCACTAGCCACTTTGGCGGGTAGTTTATTCTTTGAAATGACAATATATTTTTGTTGTAGTTTTCTCTAAAGGCATCTGAGATAATAAACGCATTGCAACGTAATATTAGGTGAATAAAACTCCCACGAGCACCTATATGTCACGCTGGTACACGGTGAAGAAGAGCAGGACACGTGAACTTCAAATAACTACGTCTTTTAATTAAACAGGAAAGCAAAACACCGAGAAATAGCATCCAACGTAACACATATATTGACGGACAACACTGAACTCAAAAGACAGGGGTTTTAAAGACAGAAGACTAATTACAAGACAAGACACAGCTGGGAAAACACAGGTGGAAGGGAATCAACTCATAATTACATATTGACACAGGAAGGACCAAATATGGGCAAACAGGAACTGACAGGGGAAAACGAAACTAAAACAGGAACACATGAAAACGAAACTAAACCAAGCATACAAGAACAGACTTAAACAGAACTAAACAGACATAGAACGTGACAATATTATTAACATTTAAATATAATTAAATATAAAATACAATATACATTTATATACAATGTAAAATTACATTATTATTAAATTAAATATAATATATATTACATTATATTTGAACCAATAAAATCAAGTTTTATTAATATATATTAATATATAAAAATAATATATATTAGTCATCTTTTTAATAAATATAAATAATTAGACAAAACATAATTATATTTTGTATTAAATATTTAAAAATTATAAATGTTTATAATAATGTCTAGCAAATGCGAGTCACACAAATAATGCTCTACTGCTTTTCTAACTTTTCCACAGAAGGGTGCGGTAGCATGTGACCTGCCTACGCTTCCAACAAATCTTTACGATATCTCCTGGGGACTGAGGTGCACAAACAAAAACGCCTGACAGCCGTCTCAAACAAGACGGAAGGTGGAGAACAAAACCTGGTTAGTGCCGATAACAGTCAGCCTGGGCAGAAAATAATGATTTATGATGTGACTCATGAAGAAACGTTAATCCTAATGCCTAAAAACATTGCTCTCAAGTCTGGAAATGTCAAAGATTTTTAGGAAAGGCATATATGAAGTCACAAAAACTGCTTTACTTCACAAACAGCGTTAATTTGTGGTGTCATCCAGACTCGGGCACCAATGGGACAAGAGACCTCATCTCTACCCATAAGTCCCAGCTCTGTAAAGGACATTGTGTGGTTACATCTCGCTCGAGCCAGGCTCTGGCTGGCATGAATAGCGCAGCTGTGAGCAGCTTTAGATCACTGTACTCTTCAGGTCAGGCAGGGACAGAGCCAGACTCCAGCAGCCAAACCTTACAGTGTGTCATTATGTGCCCAAGACCTGCTCTGTGCCAGCAACAAACACATCATCCACTGCACTACAGCACAAATAGACACTTTCTGGATTCAAATTAAACATCCGAGAACTTCTAGAATTAGGCCTAGTAAAAAACCCTGTGTTCATGTTGTTTTAGATGGCCTTAATTACAAGAAGATGACAACTCAGAGCAGTTCAGGTCCTTAGATATTAGTTGTTTGGCAAGTCTAAAAAAGCTCATATTGATTCATGTGCAATTTCGGTTGATGACATTAAAAAATGTCCTCATTTTTTAATGACTCATGTATATATATATAAAATTTATATATATTTCCATTTGATTTGTTTTATTTTTTACATTTTTTCAAATTGACTAATATTTTTTTATTAATTTAAATAAATGTCTTGTTATATCATTTACAAATAATGGATTGAAATTTTTATTATTTCAGTTAATTCTTTTGGAAATTGATAATAGACAGTATTAATCTGAACTTATGAACCTCAGTTTGTAAGTGAATATTGATTAAATTAAATGCACTTTTCTTTTTTTACACATTTTTATTTTAACTCATAAACTAAACTAAACGCATAAGCTTAAATCAATTAGTCCTACAGCCAATCAGTCCTAAAAAGAAATACAAAACCAGTGCCAATTAAAATAAATTAAGATATATTATCACCAAAATAGATTTGGTGATAATATACTGTATCATAATGAGAGATTTTTGATCTGGTTATATGATCAAAAAACATAGGTTTTGTACAGAGGTACATGAGCTCAACGAATTTGGTGTTCAAAGATGATGTGTTTTAACTAGTCCTAAACTTGTAGACATGTCAGTTAAGCATAATTGGTTGGTTGTCACGTGACAAGGTTTATTTGCTCTTAAACTTCTACAAGTTTTTGAACTTCCTAAAACATTTGATTTAGTGAAATTGTGAGGGTCAGGATGTGCTTTGCAAGCATACACACAGATGAAGAACAGTCACTATGGAACATCTAAACTGCACACTAATCAATCGAAATCATGTCACAATTTTAAGCGACAGATTTAAAAAGGGGATCACTTTTATTTTTCAGCACAGGAAGCGAGAGCAGGAAGGAAACGGTTATTTTGTTGCACTCTCCGCTATGCCACTCCTTTGTATGCCACATTTTATGTCAGAAGTATGTCAACTTAACATTGCATTTGCAGATCTGGGAACGCCCTCTTACCTCACTCTTACTGGAGATAGCCAACCTTAAGAAAACAACAAACAAGCAGTGACATCACGCCCTACAACACCCAACAAAACAACAACACAGCCCTATATCCGTGATCGTCCATCTCAAGACCGAACCTTAACATCACAACTCCTGATTCGAGAGACTAGTAACACTATAAACATTTAATGTCAGAAGCAGAACCTCTACTTTAAAGGACAATCTCAGACATGACTTCAGTGTAATGAGTTTGCCTGAGTGATGTTTATATCTAGGGTTAACAAAGATATGTCTACAGTGTACTGCATTTAAGTGGCAAATTGGAAAAACTGCTGAATATGAATAATATCAGTCTTCAGTTTTCATCCACAATGTTACATTTATCATACTGCAATTAAAAAATGATAATAATATTTAATAAAAATACATTATTTAAACAATGTTATACAGTATGAAATAAATAATAAATATAATTTTATTTATATTTAAAATAAATATAAATATTTAACACACACACATGTGTATATATTATGTTTTATATATATATATATATATATATATATATTATATTTTTATATAATATAAATATAATGTGTGTATATATATATATATATATATATACACACTCATATATACATACATACAAACATACATACATATACACTTTTTTTTATTTACATAAATACTAGTAATAAAACTAAAGCCATAATATAATATTTCATTTCATTTCAATGTAATATAATTTCATGGCAATATTAGTTTAGTTAAATGTATTAAATCTCTCATGTATCCTTATTGTGTGCCATAGATGTGGTTCAAATAAATGCTACTTTAAGTTTTGCGTGAAAATAAGCCGAGACGAGAGTGTTTAAAAAAAACAGAAATCCCTTTCCTCCTGCTGACATACACTTCATTTTGTATGCTTTCTCAGCATGTTCAGTATCCTGATCTCCTCTATTTATTTTTCCATCCATGCTGTGGTTTCCTATTCAGAGTGCATCGGTGCAGCCCGATGCATCGTCAGGACATTATAAAGCCCTTAAACATAACGCCTCATCGCTGTGGTGGAGAGCAGGGCAGGGCAGGGTGTGCACACAACTTCATCCAAAATGGTTTTTGGCTGGACATGGAGACGCTTTTAATCTGGACTATAAAACTGGCTTATGGGTAACCCAGCCACTGTAAATAGCTAGTAGTATTATTTCTTATATAATATATAAAATTATATTTAAAATGATAGAATGCATAATTCTTAGTGCTGTCAAACGATTAACACCTTCCAAAATCAACATTTTTGTTTACACAATATGTATGTGCATACTCTGCATATTTATTATGGAATATATAAACACATATATTTAAGAACAATGTATTCTTTGTTTATATATCAAATATAAAAAATATATACTGTATGTGCGTGTATTTATATATACATAATAAATATACAGATATATATATATTCTGTAAATGCGATTAATCACAATGAGTCACTTGAGAGCACTTATAATTATAATATAAATATTGTAATACAGTAATAATTGAATTTAACCTTAAAATAACATCCCAACATGCATTTTTGTAAGCTGATTTACAGTAATCTCCAAAGAGTGCACTTGCCAAACTTACATTTGACTTATTTCAAGTGGTCTAAAACGTCCTAACTTTCAACTAGTGATTCATATAAAAACACCATGCATTAATAACATTTTACCAAAACAGCAAAAGTATGTTGCACAATCACATGCCACCACACTAGATGAACATTTGAAATTGACAACGCATGCCAAAAGTTCACCACATGTGTTATGATAAAGCGCAAGGTGATAGTTTAGTTTACCTTGCTAGGAGTCCCATCAGCTTTCAGCCCGCTTCTCTGCGGAACCTGGTACACATCTTTAGATGGAGGGATCTGGTAGATGCCCTGCCCCGGTGGGCTCTGGTGGGACGGTGGCACCTGGTACACACCCTGAGGTGTGAGTGGCCTCTGCTGGAGGGCGTGACCCTGTGGAGGGGAGGGGGCTGCAGGCGGCTGTCCTTCAAACATTGGTCCGATAAGCAGTTTGAGGCGGTTGCCGGGTGCAATGCCCTGACGACCGTGGAGCGAACAGAGCCACCATCCCTCCAGCCCTCCAGTGTTCTGCTCGATGACGGTCAGGATGTCACCTTTCCGGAAAGCCAGCTCTTCTGGAGATTCTGGGACATTGTCGTAAAGCGCTTTTGCCATTAGATTCTGTAAAGAATGAAGGTACAATCTTTGTTGATGCTGTTAAGGCACTAAACATTCCAGATTTTACATAAGAAAGGCTCTCCATTACCGCTAACCGGCTCAAGTATCATATTCATGTTTAGTATTATCACAATCACTGAGGCATGGTCTAGGCATATTATATGATTACATAAAGTGATTTTTGGACTTATTCAGCGGGTACTTGTGGGCTGCAGTATAAAGCGGGTTCCCTGTAATATCACAATTAGATGTCTAAAAAACATCTGTGTAACTCTATCTATGTAGTTCGGCGGCCTGCTGGGAGTCCCCTTCAAAAGAAGCCGTTTCATCCACTGCGTCTCAATAAAAACTCAAACTTAAACTGAACGTCTGGCTGAGTCGACCCACATCGGACTAGGAAAATAATCATAAAATCTGCTTGCCGACTCCATAGCCAAAACATATTTCTCTGAGGGGCCATGCTGGAAAACCATTATTCTGTCAATCATTTAGAGGAAAAAGAGAGAGAGAAAAAAACTAAGTTCTGGCAGAATATAGTTCATATTGTGCCAGTCCACAGGATATTTCATATCACATTCTCTCTTGTAGAAAAAAAGTTAGTAGTTAGAGTTTAAACTTGTAGAAAAAAAAAATATTCCACAGGCCTAGTGTGATTGAATTATGTTTTACCTAAAAGCTACCTAACTACCAATAAATTAGGAAAGAAAAGTACATAAAAAATATATTAAATAAATAAATGTATTAGCATAAGTGCCAAATATTTAAAATAAAATATTAGAATGTTATTAAAAATATGATTAGAAAATATATATATTTATAACATTTTATTTTAAATTTACAATTGTTAAATTACTTAATAATATAAGCAATTACATTTTTTCAAATATTTTGGCTAAAGGTTTTTTATTTATTTTTTATTACTATTATTTCATATGTAAGTCTCGTATAATTAAGGCAGTCATACAGCACCACTAAAAATATTTAGGATAGATATTGATTACAACTAGATTTTTAAGCTTCGGTTCCACTCAAATTCTAGCAAGATGCCTTTATTTAGAAATTTAAGAACTCAATTCTAAGGTAATTTGGGATGTAATTTAATGGTTAACCAATGTGACTTATCTCGCCCAGCATATCAGTCTATTACTATCGCTCCCATGGGCCTATAACAATCTTCACTTTGAACAGTGTCTATCAGCTTTTCCTTGAGTTCTGTCTTAGGGGACTTTGTATGCCTTCGCCTGCTTTCCCACAATGCTAAGTAAACTGGTTCCCACGTGAACCTTCCTGTTTGAGCAGCATCATTATCTGTGATTGGGCGTCTGGTCGCATGGCTATTGTCTCACATTCATGGCCTCGGTCACCCGCATTAGGGCAGGACAACAACTCCCGCCGAGAAAACCATGACACGCTAATACAGTGAGCTTAAGAACATGACCTTTCGGGTCACCATTGTCTAATAGGAGCGTTTTGTGTTCAACTCTGAGCATTCATCCCATTTAGGGCTTATTTGCTCAAAAATAATACAAAAAGAATTCATTGAATAGGAAACAAGGCAGAGAATTAAACAAGGCATGAGAAAATCTTAAGTCGAATCACTAAACCACTTCATTTTATTTCCAAGTTTAGTTGTAGAATATCCAAACTTTAAACTGGTGCTTTATTTAATATCATTAAAGTGCATAATGACACTTAAAAACAAGCCCTAATGTTTATCTTGAGCCATGATATTATCAACAGCCAAGGCAAACATCACTAAGTAGATTTTACTCAGAAGGTTAATTCTAAGAAGAAGCAAAGTGTCAAACATGTATGTGATGGTGTGTAGATAAAGCAAATGAATCATTCAATGGTTGATATTCTAACCTCCACACATGCAAAGTGAAGTCTGTAAGCAGAACTGATCTGGAAATATTGCATTCAAAGCATTCACTATCACGGTTATACATGTTTCCTCTTGTGTAAGTTTCCGTGCCAAAAGAAGAAATTCGCTTTGCAACAACTACAGTGCAATAATTTTAGAAGTACTTCATTTCACAAACATTTGACGTGCATCTTCCAACAAAACCCTGATCTGTCAGACCACCCTAAACTAGCCATCAACTACATTAGACTTTATAGATGACCGTGGCAGAAAAAATCTGTTATCTACAGTACATCCAAAATAAAAATTCCAGGTTTTTATTGCGATAACTCAATCTGCAATCTCACCGGATGGCAACAGAGTAAAAAAAAACACACAGATAAATCAATGCAGTACCAGAAATTTAGATTAGATTTTATTTAAGGTTTAAGTTTTTAAAAACATTTGTTTAGTTTACCACAGGTGTATCTGAATGCTAATATTAGTCTCTTAGGGTGCAGAGCAGCACAAAGGGGGCTAATCAGTGGTGTATTTTTTGTCCCACTACTCACAAGTGTTAGACATTACCTGCCCTGATGGTCTGGAAAGCCCCAACACTTCAATGTAGAAACAACTTCCTAAAAGTGGTCTGCAATTGAGCTGTAAAGCTTCATGATGTAGGTTTTTCTTGGACTCATGAACAGTTTGGCCATCTTATAAAACAGTGGTGTTTTATAAGGGAAGAACCAGATGTGTCCAGGTTTGTCCAGCAAATGGTTCTAGTTGTCATGATGTCGACCACAAATTCAGAAACGAGTTATTATAGGTAACCTCAACAAAAATAATAAAAATTGGTAACTAAAAAAACACAATTCTAAAAGAAATAACAACTACAATTTTAAATGAAAAAATAAAAACATTGAAATTATTAATAAAAACTTTAATAGTGTTACAATGATACTAAAATAACATTAAATTAGAATAAAGAAATTTAGACTTGTGGAGTTTAAATGATCAAATTGAACAAAATTGACGTCTGTCAATGATGCATAATTACTGAGCATGATGCTGATACATTGTTTAATATTATATTATCTTAATTAAGGATTTATATAATTATAACAATGATATATATATATATATATATATATATATATATATACACACACACACATACACACACATTTTCCATTATTTACATTTGCATGACAACTCTGAATGCTTAAGTTTTAAATTGTTTGATTTTCATTTGGCCCAGTTTTAGCTTCTGGTATCCACAGCTTACATCATCTCTACGTTTAAAAACCTTTTGGGAATTCAACAAGACTGGCTCATCCAGTCCTAAAATAAAAATGTAATTTTTTTTAGTGACTAGACAGTTTGTGTTTGTGTAGTAACCCCTGTATGTTGAGGAATATGTGCTAACCAGCACAGAACTTGAATCCACTGCGCAACAAAGCCTCCTTACTTCTTACGTACACAGTCATTGGGTGGTTTTTGGATTTGCCCCAGTAAAATCATCAAGGCTGATTATGTAACAAGTAAATGAGCACGTCAAAACACTAGGGAAGAATTCCCCCAACAACGCTGCCAAAGTCACCAAAACACTGCAGAAATCTAAACCCTCAGGGTGCAAAAAAAGCACTGAGCAAACAAAGATCGTTAAATTGTCTCGGCCAATAAGCAAACCCCCTACCTTGCCAAAAGTGGTGTGTTTCTTCATTGAAATGGAGTGGTGTGAGAATTAAGGCCAGCTCACTTTAACATTCCCCTGGAGGGAGGGTGGTGTGGGTAGGACTGGTGAACCAGGACCTTTTACCCTCATTTCACTCGAGTAAATATAGAAGATAATTACCATAATGACTCTAATACAGACATGATGACTCAACTTGGCCGTTGTGCTGAGTGAATGCGAGTTTGGCTTTGTCGAATGAACATGACGTTCGAGGGACTGGTTAGGAACGGTTGTGTTTACTTTAGATAATTCTTGAGCTAGTTTGTCTCTCTTTACACCTTAATGCAATACATCGTGATTTGGCAGAAAAGATAGCTGCATGTGAGTTTACTTACAACTAAACTGCTTTTAGCAAACAGGCGATGACAATAATAGCACCAAAACGTGATCGATAATTTCATGCCTCAAGCCAAAACACAATGGAGTGCTCGATCAATGCTCTCTAGCGTCCAGTAAGTTACACACAAACAACTGGAAGCTAGAACATGCATCAAATAGGTTGGGATCTTTTCAGAAATTTTTACTTAACCCATTGCGAAATTAAAGTCATTTTTCATTTGTCATATGGCATGTATATATACTGTATATACTGTATATATTTATTATTAATGGTGATTTCATTGCAAAATGTTATGTGATATTTAAATATTTTATTATATTAGTGAGAATTAAGGGAAATGTAACGTGCTTAATTCTTACAATACAAAACATTTTAATATAAACCCAAAAAAGACTTAATTTTCATGAAGTAAAACATAATTTCCTAGGTATTTCTATTGATTTTGGGGTGAATATGACCTGGACATGTTCTTTACTGGTTTTGTGAGATTCATTTGACAATAAACTAAATATTAAACAATTCTGGCACAGAAATAACAAAACTTCAATTAGACTGCTCCAAACAGCAGCTGATTTCAATAGGGCCTTTCACACAGCAGGAAATTGTACAGTGGAATTACCCACTTTTTGGCGTGTTCGCACCATAGGAACTAGTTTAGTCAAGTAGTAGTTCCAGGAACTACGTTTGGAGGAACTAATTGGCACCTACTTCAGAGCAGGGTCTAAAAAAGTACCAGGAACTATCGATGACGTAAGTGCAAATAAACGTACGAAAACGCCCTCTTTCGCCATGATTTAAAACGCTGTGTAAACATATACGGTGTAGACGTTATAAACATATTTCTTTTATAAATGGCATTTACCTGAAGACTTCGTCTATGGTGTTCTTTTCTTGGTTTCTCTTATTGAACACCGCGTCCAAATGATATTGATGTCGACTGGTTTAACTACATCACTTCTTAGTACCCACCGTCTGTGTGAATGCAACTCTTTCAGTGGTACTGGGAAATAGTTTTCGCAAACTAGTCCCATTACTTTAATAATGTGCTTTTAGTTCTGGAACTAAAGCAGTGCGAAATGCCCTAATGCAATGATCTGAAGAGTATAAAACAAATGCAACAAATTGATTTGTAGCTGCAAATTGATCTCAAGGATGTGCATGAGATTAAAATCAGCTTTAAATCTGGTGGTTTAAACGCTGACACTCTGAAAACTCCCACCAGGGGGTCTGATTTCATAGTGAGACATATTTTGACTGTGTTACAGTAGTAGTTCCATGTTTCACTTTGCATCTGACCAATCAATAGAAGCCTGGAAGGAGACACAAAAATAGTGTTGTCTCATTTCAGTGGTCGTATGATGTTAACATTAGTTATCCCTCCCTTTTCCTCAGAACTGTGAATCAGTGATCGCCCACACTTTGGTCGACAACACAACTTACGACACCAGCAAAAACCCCCCCGCCCACCAACCAACTAACAAACACAGCCCAGCCAACATGGCAACCTCAAAGTCTCTAATCATACAGCGCAGACTTTTCCTTTAACACCTTTAAACCACACTAGCATTTCTGAGCATTTGCACACATCTACGCTTAGTTTTGGTCTGTTCAAATGCTGTAGGCATGGACAAAATAAGACTTGTGGTGGCTAAAAGCTGGCAACCTTTCAGCATCATTACTGAAAACAAGACCCAGATTGTTGTAGGTGGGGCGTAATGACATTTACGTATATAATCAGGGCAATAAAATGCTAATTTTACATCGTAACTGCTTATTAAAAAAAAACACAGGCAGTCTTATTTGGCTTTTTTATTCTATCATTGCAAGCCTTGTTAGAACTAGAAGGTTTTGTACCTTCAGCTTGAAGCTTGTCTTCATCTAAAAAAAAAAAAACAAGACAAACTAACAGAAAATAAATATATAAGAGAAATATACTGGCTCTTGACTTGACCTTGTCCCTATAAAATGTCTTGTTGATATTAGGATTAATGTTTATGTTATTTTATTTCAGATTTTTCCAAAACAAAATATTTCACATTTTCTTTTAGTTTAATTTACTTAGTGTACCAAAATAAACTATTCAAACCTAGACATTATAGAAATTTCTACATTTTTTACTAAAATAAAAATGAAAATATACAGCAAAATAATTTCACCATCTATTAATATAAACTATAGTATTTTTAAAATTGTTAAAACACATCAATATATCTATAATTTGACAAAAATAAAATTAAAGTGAAAGATATGTAAAAATAAAACTGTTTATGACACTATTCCAGTATCTCAATGACAAATTGCATAATGCTGCATTTGTAAGCAGTGTTTGCTTAATGTGCAAGAACGTAATGTGCAAGTATATTTTACACCAGCCCGCCTCCAAGTAACTGAAGGAGGCAGTGTAAATGAACAGAGAAGTAATGGAGTTCATTCATCCAGTGGGAGATAGTTTAAGACATAATTCCCTCCAAACCAGCTAGCAACTCGGATGTGTGATAGATTTATGATGTCACAGCAGGGGGCGTCCCTTCAAGAGCGGGAAATGTCATCTCAATTTCACACTTCTTGTGAAAGTCTGTAGTGGTCCGGCACAGATAAGCAGTCCATGAGCTTGCTGTAAATTACTTTCAAAGGATTTTGGGTCAATAGGGCAAGCCTGTTTTGCTCTGACATGTCTAAATGAAGCAGAAAAACATATGTCCTCAGAAACCGCTGTGTGTCAGACTAACGTTTGTAAAACAGCACCTGTTATTTATTCAGTAAGCTTACAAAGCTAAAAAAAAATCATTTAAATTAAAAAATTATTTATTTATTTTTTTTAAGAGAAATTTATATATACACATACACACACGGACATCAAACTACATATCTCTTTTAAAAAAGGTTTAAAATGTTAATTACATTTTTTCTGATACTCTTTTTAAATACATATCTGACAAAATATCTTATGAAAAAAAATATAAATATATAATATCTATTTTCCAGCTATTTTAAAATACAAATAAATATATTTTGGCAACTAAAGAAAGTAACTAAATTAAACATGGAAAATTGACAATGAATGACAAATCCATTCAAAAATTTCCAGAAGAATAAGGTCAGTCTTTAAATAGTGATGACTACAAGTAAAGAGGAGTCACAAAGTTCAAGGGAAACAGCCCCATACTATCACGTTAACCTTATTTGCTTCCCTCGTTTGCAGCTGTCAAAGTTCCTCTTATCTGACAGTTCACCATCCCACCTTTGACTGTAGATAATCGCTCTAAATCACCACAAAAGGCAAACTATCCTCCTTCATATTTCCAATGGATCGATCTAATCTAGTTTACCTTTCATTGGAGGCAAACAAACTCTTGGCTTTTTGTCGTTTGGCAGCATGTTTGTAAGAATGAAGATCTGAAATCTGAAGATTTGTGTGTTCATGCATTGATGCATGAATATAACCACAAAATCTAGGCTAGAATAATAAACTTTTGGATCTCACTTTTCGGCCGAGCACTAATCTGAATATGGGGGGATGTGTGCTCTTTAACATCTATGCTGGTTACGGTTCTTAAAGGTTCACAGTTCCTTATTTGAAGCATCTTTGCAACCCCCTCCATGTCTGTATATGCAGGAGGGCTCTCAGCTCCTTCAGAATCTTCTCTTTTCTTTGTCCGTGTCTTTCAAACAGGGCAGAGCCGTGCTGTGGAGCGCTGGTTGAGACCTGCTCTCTGAATAGCCCTTGTTCTTACCCTGGGGAATGTGGAATGCCTGCGGAGAAGTGTTCTTTATGCACAATACCACCCCGATGTGGCCTACACACACACACACACACAGACCAAACACATGAATATATAGACACACACGCATTGACTCACACAAAAGTCTTCATACTCCAATGTTCCCCAATAGATGGAAACAAGAAGTAATTTTAAATTGAGTTCCCTTACATTTAATAACTTCCCACACACCTACAGATAAATGTTATTGCTCAGCCATCAATCTTATCTCAGCGTTGGATGAAATTCTTCAGGAGGAATAACGCGAACAAGATTTTTGTTGATAGTAAGAATACAGAGCTATGCAATTAATATGGATTGCATGGTTTAGATGATTAAGTTCTCTATATAAATATATCTCAACGTTGGCTAAAATTCTTCAAGAAAAATAATGCAAACAAGATTTTGTAAGACTACAAAGCTAAACCATTAATATGGACTGAATGGTTTAGATAATTAGGTTATCTATATAATTATGTCTTCTGTAAAATTAGGACAAATCTGATGAGATATGTTACATATCAAGTTCACAATGAGCGCTCTCATTTTTGATTGACTATTTTGGAAAATGTTTCTGAAACACTAGATGTGATGAAAGCTTCTTTCCGCCATTGGAATAAAAAAAAAAAATAAAAATAAAATAATAATAATAAATAAATTGCAAGTTCATTCACAATTCTGATTGTTTTCTTGCAATTTTGAGAAAAATAAATAAATAAATATATATATCAATTGTGAGAGGAATATATATAAAAATTGATAGAGAAAAATTTGTAATTACCTTTTTTATTTCTTTATTTTTTATTACATGTTGGAAATAAGCTGCCATGTGTGGTTGCTAGGATCATTTTAAATTCTGAAAATCAGGAGGCTTAAGCAACATTTCAGTGCATGGGGCAACCCCCTATTTTTCCCCTCAGACACACTCAAGACAATGTACATTTCCAAACAAAACAATCGACTTGGATTACAGCCTACAGAGAAAAGAGAGAGGGGAAAAAAAATCCCAGAACATTTACTTCACCTAATCAGTTCTTTGTGCCTGTCAGGCTATTTGTGCCACAGTTACATAAGAGTGAAAAGAAAGCAGGAAAGCAGGGTGCAGACGTTTGAGTGTGGCTGGGTGTTCAGAAGGAGGGGTCAGCTCTCATTTCGATGTGCTCCTTAAGGGAAAATCTATGGTGTAACAGTCTCAAACTGTTCCCAGATCCCTGTATCTGTTAAAAACAGGCTACATGAGCTCTGAAATCTAATAAGAGGCCATACAGGTCTGCTTGTTTGAGGATTATTTGTGCTTTATGTATCTTCTCACACCTGCGCACCTGCTGGAAAACATAACAGACGTCGACAGGCCTGGGTTCTGACTGACCTTTGTGATGCGTGACTTCAAGGTGTGGAGCATGTGACTGAAAGATGAGGTCTGTTTAGTGTCTTCATTGCTCCAAAGATGGAAGACTGGCTCTGATGAGAACTTAATGTTTAACTAAAAACAGTACTTCCCCTCATGGACTGTGTGAAGGACGTCCTTGATACTCTCAGTTAAGAAAACTTTGGTTTTTAAGAGCGCTTCTGGAAGTAAACAGGTTAAACTGAGGAAGTATGGGCTTAGTTATTCCGTCAGCTGTCTGTCCACTCTGTTGGGTTTGGCAGATTAGTTATCAGACCGTGAACCAAGAACAGCCTGTGTGTCACTCAGGGTGATGTACATCAGTTGTTCTGCGTCAGAAACAACAACAGCGTGACCAGTTCGCCCCTGCAGCCCTGACCCTCTAATACCCTGCGGTAAAAGTCCTCCATGAAGTAAACCTCTCTCTGAGGCAAAGATGCTTTAACAGTTTAGAAATGCCAGCAAACAAAGGATCTCTCTGTGTCAGCAGGAGATAAAAGGAAATTGGATCTGTTTTGACGCAACTTCCTCTGAAGTTATGGGGCGAGCCTCACAAAAACTGCCAAGAAAAATATAGGTCATATTTCACGCCAAAATCAAAGGGAATAAATGCATAACGTTTTTCTTTAATGACTTTATTTACAAACATTAAAACATTATTATTTAATTTTACATATACATTTTTTTCAAATATATTATAATAATTAATAAAATATTTTCCATACAGATATAAGAATAATTGGCATTGATAATGTAACAAAATATTTATTTTATTTCAAATAGTTTTTTATAGGTAATCTTTCACTTAAATCAAAGGGAATAAATGCATGCTTTCTATAATGACTTTATATTAGCATACATTTAAAAAATGTATTTATTATTTTTTTAATTACTGTCAAATTTATTATAATAACTTCAAAAATAGTTTCTATATAGATATGTCAATGAAGATTATTTCTTAATAAATAAATATTAGGCATTTATAATGTTACAAAAGATTTTTTTTTTATTTCAAAATAATGTTTTCCACAAAATTAAACAGCATAACTGTTTTCAAGACTGACAATAAGAAATGTTTCCTGAGCTCCAAATCAGCATATGATCATGTGACACTGAAGACAGAAGTAATGCCTTCTGACATGTTTAAATGTATTAAAAAATATATTCTTTTAATTCATTTCACATTATTACATTATTTTTGCAAATAAATCAAACCTTTGTTTAACATATTTGAGTGAGATCGCAATAGAGGCTCATTGCCATACTGTAGAGGAATCCAAACAGTCTGATACGCGCTAACAGTCCGTGTCTTGCCAAGTACTCCACATTCCCCAGATAGTGTGAAGCAGACAAAAGCATTCCATTCAGGAAGAGCTGCTCGATCCTCCTACCAAAGTAGGAAGCAAATCTTCCCAAAGGGCTGTAAGCCTCAAAGACTATGCAAATGGGGAGGGAATTGCACACAAGAGCCAAGTTTCTCCTGAATGAAAAGCTGCCCCCAAGCTGTGTGCACTTGGATTGGAAGTACAGATCTGGCCAAAGTTTAGGCATACTTTTGAGTGTCCCAAAATCAGCTGGGAAAACTTTTGAAAGGATGACAGCTAAAGTCACTGTCTGTTTTACGAAAAACATAGGCTAATTTTTGCTTAAAAAGTAGCCTATATTATAAATGCTAATGGGCTCTGAGGCAGTCAAGCTATAAAATTATTAAGTAAGCACCATAAAAGTATTATTAAAGTGTGAAAAGACTCATGCACAATATTCCAAGTGTTCTAAAGCCATATTTTCAGCCTGTATGTCACACCAAATCAAAACAAAAACTTAATTTCCATGTGAATTATTCCTTTCTACTGGATGATAATAACAATCAAATAAGTTCAAGTATAAAGATATAGCCTTCATTAATGATTCTATTCATCATTTTCGAATGACGTCTATAAAACCACCCTCAGAAAACAGTCCCAGCAGTGTAAAGGGCAATCTATGCACAAATCAAACATGGACAAGCACATAAAATCCTGGGGTGGTTTTATTTTCTGTCTCCACCAGGAACACTCAGTATAACAGCAACCCTGTTAGTCTTAACAAAATGCATGCTGTTTGCTTTAAAACATCACATTACACAATCGCAGTGAGGCTCAAATTGGAAAAGGGGCTGGAACCTGGGCTAATGAATGGCCCCATATATCCTCAAGCGGCTCCAAGTAACTTGAGTTGAAAATGCAGAGTGTAAATCACATCATTTTTACAAGTCTCGCTACAATAGAGCTCAAAGAGTGCTTTTGTGTCATGGTTGTAATAAATTATGTGATTTGCACTTTGCCATCTGATCATACCAGCCATGCAATAAATGAATGGTTGGTTACGCACACAAATTACTGCTGTTCAGAGCTGGAGCCAGCCGGTTGTCAAGTTAAGGAGTATTTAACTAGTAAAAAAGCCTTGGTATTAAAAGGGAAGGATGCTTGAGCACATCCTCCATTGAATTTACACAATTTGGCCCTGTATAATAAACATTCACACAATAATGGCACATAAATAAAGGTAGAGTAAGGAACAATGTACAATTTATACCCCTAATTCTATCTATCTATCTATCTATCTATCTGTCTGTCTGCCACAGTTGAAGAACAGCTCTGCTTTCATTCAAAAAAGTCATAGAAATCCCTTCTAAGCTTGATAAACGTACGTTAGATTCTACACATTTTACTCTAGCAAACAGATGAGTTTACGGAAATAGCGCGCACGAATGGAGAGTCACTTACTTTGTACTTCATCTTTACGTGTCCTCCGCTCTTCAGTAACTCCAGTAAGAAACAAAATCCGTGTTCAAAGTTAGAAGAAACTCTTCTTTTAGCGTTTAAACGAGGCTAGACGCGCATTTTGCCCATTTTGGCTGTGTATCGCAGGGACGGAGTGATAACGGTAAATGTACCGCGGGCTCGAGGGTCTGTAGTGAATCTGAGCAGCATGAACGGGAGGAGCGAACACTACACTGCGAACCTGCGCGAGCTCATTTGCATACCGCACGCCCATTGGTCAGCAGTTGCGCGGACGCTCCACTCGTGGGTCGTGATGTCACCGCAGTCAGCGGACTAGACGCTGCGGAATTTAAAGAGTTAAAACTTTTTATAAGCCATAAAAGGCGGCGTCGACATTTCCTAGGAAATAATACAGCGCAGTTGATCACAGATTATAGTATGAGCTCACTGTCCTAGATATTAAGGGGTAAATTTGTATATACGGGACGGTGACTAGAAATGCGTACATTGGCAAACAAACAAAAATATCTTGTAACCTCTTTCTTTAAAATATTGTAAGAGGTTGGGTTTTGTTTTTTGTTCAGTTAAACAACTTATTTGATGAACAATGTGATTTTTATCTCTTTTCCCAGTTATTTCTGGATAACTTTTTTAGCAAATGAAATATATCAGAGACATACCAATAAAGGTATACTTCCAATTTCCGTTATCATTTTATTGAATTTATATTATTGAATGAAGTTTTTATTAAATTACATTATTATATAAATATAAATGTATGCATGTTTTGATCTTATATAAACGTTTAATTCCCTGGTATTTCGAGGCTTCCATGACTGTTGGAGCCCTGAATGATTTGATCTTATACATGACATTCGTGAAAAATAGCTTGATCTGAAGTAATGGATACAAGTTTATTGCCTGAGGTTACCTTAATGTGGGATTTTGTTCAAGATCTTTTAGCCATTGATGTCAAACAGCTTTAATTAGTTTATTTGTCAAACTTTAAGTCATCCATTTTCTGCATCACTGTAGGCAGGCATTACATGAGTGGTGACTGTACCACCGTGACCACAGGCACTAGAATAATGAAACGAGTCTTACATAAGCTACAAGATGATGATTTAAATGTGGATGGGGCTGGGATTGATGCAAGAAGGAATTTGGTTTACTTTTTTCCCAGTCATTCTTGAATTTAACATGGTTCCAGATAATTTTTTTTGTTTGTTTAAATGATCACTTTTTATTTTTGCTGCGTTTTTATTTGTCATGTCATGTCAGAAAAAAAAATAAGAGTTGAATACAAACTACATTCGTATTGTGGTTTCCTGTTGTGAACTGCACATTAAGGTTGATCATAAGACATGAACAGTGCTGCTTGTTCGCTGGCTCATTTATCAGAAGATATGTCACCAATATATATTTAAAATATCTAATATAAGATATACATACATGTAAGGTCTGTACGTGTTTCATATCAATCTTAAATAGAGTTTGCTGCAAACAGTCATGATAACAATGGAGATTTTATTTACATTTATATTAATATCTATATCAGTAATAATAAGTCTGATTATACAGCTCTGATGTTTAAACAACCCTTTTATGCTCACTTTTGAAGGAGTGCAATCAAACCTCTTTAATTAAAACAAGATGTCTAGGAAAAGTTAGATTTTTAACTTAAAAATGAATGTGGGTATATGTGCATCTGAAATCAAATGTATGAAAGATGCTTTGCTTCCAGAAAGGTTCACTACACACCCCACACAACCTTATACATAAAACAGGTAATTTAAAAATAAAAGCGGTAATGTACTCACCAGTAGGCTGAGTGTCAGTGTGTTTAAAAGAGCTATTGTCAGTACAGAAAAGATGATAGCAAAGAGGTGAGAGGAAACGCCCTGGATGGCCTGATCTAGCAGTAGGCCGGGGTGTGATTTCTTGTGAGTTTGAGCTTGCAGCACATGAATGTGCTTTGAAGCAATGCAGTTATGATTACTGGCTTAAAAACCACGCAGAACATCAGGGCCTGCCAGTTCATGCTGAACGTTGGCTACTCCACCGAAGCTTTAGTACAAATGCACAACCAATTTACTTTCAATTTCATTTCAATTACTAAAAGGTTGTTAACATTTTTAGTTCATTTATTATGTCATATGGCCTCATTTTTGCAAGTTGCATCCAGTTGGGAAACAAAAATGTTGTTTTGCATGTAAAAGTTGAAAATGAGATATTAAAATAGCAGCTAGTATTATTTTCAGTTTGAATTGCATTGCATTTAGACATTTTGCGTTGCATTTTAAGTGTACAGTAGTTTTTTGGAGAGTGTAGCAATATCTATACATCCATTCCCCCCCCCTGGACATGTCTCCTTGGCCAGGATTTCTCAGTTGCCTAAAATGTCTGGAATTTGGCTTAATTTTACTATTGTTTTCTTACTTCCTGAAGTAAAACTGAAAAGTGGTTTGATCAAAAGGGTTTGGAAATTGATCAATCATGGCGTAAGAGAAGGTGAGATTATAGAAAGCATGTCAATAAGAAACAAAGCCAAAACATGGACATTTTAAGCAATTTTAGAAAGCCCAACAACATGCCCAGGAAAAAATGATGTACTGTATCTATGGTGACCCTAGTAGTATCGGTCATCTAGTGACGTTTGGTTGGTTAGCACAGCTTCTTCAGCCCCTGCTGGTTGATTATGACATGATAGAAATGTACAATTGCTTATTGCACATTTTGACAAATGATTATCTGGGTATTCCATGCATGCCAAACATTAGCATACACATAGTATTCATACCATATTCCGCCAGCATAGCAGTTTCATACTGTAGCATACTATTCCAAGCACAGCCCTCATGAGTAGTTCCTGCAGACTCAGAGCCCCGCTCTTTGTTCCAGGACCACAATCATATCTGCAATCAAACATCTCAAAACAAGCATTTGTCATATATTAGTGGCAGCTGGGTTAGAAGGAGCTTTCTGTGACACGCAGTGTTTTTGTGCACCTGTTTCCTTCACAAACATCCTTTCTATGACTTCCTCATTTTTCTCACTATAACAAGGCTCAGCTGGAACGCTGAATGCATCATAACCCCTAATCCAAAGTATTCAACTTCATAACAAATTCAAAATCATGCACTGTATTAAAGTGCCACTATTCTGGTTGATTAAAGATTCATATTCTGGTTTTGGGAGTCCTAAACAACAGGTTGACATGCATACAAGGTCAAAAAGCACTTTCATTGTCTTAAAATGTGCATTTATTTTTACTTAAATTTTTCAATGTGGAATCCAATGTGGAATTCCAGTGGAATCCTTCACCTCGTCCCGAACCCTCCCGGTTGGATGATTGGTACCTCGGTGTGGCTTGTGCTGGTGCACAGGGTCCCACCCTGGTGCCATTCTTCCTGGAATTGAGCTGCTTCCTGGAAGAGCCTGCTCTTCGGGAGATGGTGAATGCACCACCCCCTCCCCCGGGTCGGGTGGAGAATCTTTTGATTTGTTTTCAACCACCACTGAGGGGACGAGGTTTTGTGGACAGACTTATAAAAAGAGCCATGTTACACACTCCTCTCACTTCACGGACTTCCAGTCACACTTCTGCCCGAACGCAGTTAAGAGTGACACGCATTCGGGCCCCGCCTCGGACCGGCTTAGAGACGCCCGGGCCGGGTCCCTGTGTTCCTCCTGGCTGCCCCACCACTGGCACCCCGGTCGTCCCGTTGATGCCTCTGGCATGGTTCTTAGACGCCTGGATAGGCCTCAGACCGTCTCGGTGGCTCATCCGGACTATCCGGCTCGGCTATGCGATTCAGTTCGCCCGGTGCTGGACTGTTTGAATTCGTTCAAATGCAGTACAGCGGTTCCACTGAAACAATTTTAGAAGCTCCTGGGGCATATGGCTGCAGCCATAGCGGTCATCCCGTTGGGACTGCTCCATTTGAGACCGCTTCAGCACTGGCTTCACGATCGAGTCCCAAGGTGGGCGTGGAAACGTTCCGGGTTCAGATAACACTGGCAGGAGTGTGGTGGGCACGCTGTGGTGTACACAGATGCATCCACCACTGGGTGGGGCACCACATACAACGGGCATGCAGTGGACGGAACCCCATATGCATTGGCACATCAATTGCCTCGAGCTGCTAGCAGTATGTCTAGCTCTGTGTCGTCTCAAGGGACGCCTTCAAGGCTGGCACGTGCTGATCCGCACGGACAACACATCGGTCGTAGCGTACATCAACCATCAAGGTGGTCTACGCTCCCGTCCCATGTCGCAGCTCGCCCGCCACCTCCTCTTCGGGAGTCGGAAGCATCTGAGGTCGCTTTGTGCCGTTCACATTCCAGGTATTTACAACCAGACAGCCGATGAGCCCAAGTGCTCCCTGGATAATGGAGACTCCATCCCCTGTCGGTTCAGCTGATATGGGAGAAGTTCAGGTAGACCTGTTTGCCTCCCGAGAAACCTCTCATTGCCAGTTGTTTTACGCTCTGACCGAGGGAACCTTAGGCAAAGACACCCTGGCAATTATGAGTTTCCCCCAGTGAGCCTTCTAACACAGTTCCTGTGCAAGGTCAGGGAGGACGAGGAGCAGGTCCTGCTGGTAGCCCC